>JASAND010004506.1:0-24010 GCA_030248195.1 Trissonchulus latispiculum
GCCTACAGCTCAACAAAGATCCAGCTTTACAACGATCCACAACAGTAGCGGGTGTCAGGTGAAAACCTAGCCCACAGCTTCCACTGCCATCAGAACTCTCAGTTGTAACACGCCTCCAGACCTGCTACACTTGAAACACTATTTTTTTACAATCAACGGTCTGTGAAAAAGTGTAAAAAAAGTGTAAAAAATTTGTAAAAAAGTGTAAAAAAATTCAGAAAAGTAGTGTTAAAAAATGTTAAAAATATGTAAACAATATAGTGTTAAAAAGTGGTGTTAAAAAGTGTAAAAAACCTGTTAAAAAGTCCGAAATTTTGCTACTGTTAATAACTGTAAAAATGTTTTTTTACATTTTTACTTTTTTACAATTTACAACCCTACTCTCAACCAAAAACATCACATTTCCTGAGGTCGCCAAGGATACAAACTTTGCACAAGCGAAGGCAAAAGTGCATGTTACATAAATTTTCAGCAAATATTTAACCTATTTAACCACTTTCAAACAACAATCGCTGTTTGTTTTTTAACCATTACTTACTAGGGACTCCTCTATCTTCATTGAGAACTACCACATCCGTGTATTCCCTTTTTACAGCCTGCTTAACCAGGCGTTTAAAGGAAACAGCTTTACGACTAAAGACATCAGAACTGGGGACACACTTTTTCAGCTCGTGACAAAGTTTCCATGTTGTCTGAAACGAGAAAGTGATTCACAGTTAACCTAGAAGTCACATACTCAATGTCTTACTCGAAAAATTCTTCCATAACAGGTTGCGTCTCAGACCCTCCGATATTAGTCAACTCGGACCCCATTTTATAAACTCTTAGAAAGTCGGTGGTTCTGAAGGCAGAACTCTATATTATTTCCGCTCTTGCACCAATTAACGATCAAAAACCACACCTTCCGCGTAATTTTTGTACCTGGGAGAACATAAAAGTTACCAATTTTGCTCCAGGAGATATAGTAATCAAAACTTTGGGTGTCGATGTTTGATTAAAATAGCTGGCCATTTCATCGTTTTCTTCACAGAACAGCACCTGAACAACAAAACAAACAGCATCAATACAACAAAGAAATACGAGTCTGCCTCATGTTGCCAGTTCATCCTGGCAGATTATCGACAATCAGGGTTCGCTCAATAATCGGTGCAAGCTTTGTTAGCTGTTTCTGTAGAACTAAACAACACGGGAAACTCAGAAGGACAATTCTGAGGAAGGAAAACTAAAAAAATTCGGGAGACATAGGGCCTATTTTTAAAGACTAAAACCGCCGGATTAAACGGATTAAAATTAATCCATTTAACCCGCCATTAAAGAAACAGCGAAGGCATCCGACCATTTTTAATCCTCGGATTAAGGGGGGGGCTACTTGGGTCAAAAATTCGACCCTCACGGATTTCGCTCAAATTGTGCCCATTGATACTCCCTAGGCCCCTACGCAAGCCATTGAAATTTGAGCTGATTTCGTCCAGTAATAAAAAAGTTACAGCCATTCAAAATTTCCAATTCCTATTCAAAATTGCCCAAAATCGGAACTTTAAAATTTTCACTTCTGACAACGATATCTTACTCAAATCAATACCGTTCGAAACGTTCTGTAGCTCATTTTGCAGCTTAATACAATATCTAAAACTTGTCGAAGAGATTTTTTCAAAATTCGGTTTCTAACTTTTACAGTAATTGTTTATGTGAGGTAACCCCCAAAACACAGAAATTGAAAAATCGTGAAAATACGGTTTTTGGCCTATAACTTTGAATGGCTGCAAAATAAACGTTTATGCCAAGAAGAAAAGTTCTTTAGAATTGAAAAAGCTATCGATTGATATAGATATTGTGCATATTTGAAAAGTTCGAAATTTTTTGAAAAATGTCAGATTTTGACCATTTTTATGGGTTACCTCACATAAACGATTACTGTAAAAGTTAGAAACCGAATTTTGAAAAAAGCTCTTCGACAAGTTTTAGATATTGTATTAAGCTGCAAAATGAGCTACAGAACGTTTCGAACGGTTTTGATTTGTGTAAGATATTGTTGTCAGAAGTGAAAATTTTAAAGTTCCGATTTTGGGCCATTTTGAATAGGAATTGGAAATTTTGAATGGCTGTAACTTTTTTATTACTGGACGAAATCAGCTCAAATTTCAATGGCTTGCGTAGAGGCCTAGGGAGTATCAATGAGCACAATTTGAGCGAAATCCGTGAGGGTCGAATTTTCGACCCAAGTAGCCCCCCCCCCTTAAACGGGTTACTTTTAATCCATTTAATCCGCCATTAAAGAAACAGCGATTGAAAATTTTAATCCACCAACTTTTAACCTGTTTAATCCGCGTAGCTGCACAAAGATTAAAAACTAATTGAAAATGAAGGAGACGGACTAACCGGATTAAAATTAATCTTTACAGAAACAGCAGTTAAGCAGGTCGGATTAAAATTAACTTTAAAGTAGGGAGGGGATAAAAACAGGATTAGATCCAAAATTTATCCTAACTGCATTAAAGAAACAGGATTAAATTTAATCCGTTAAAGCTCGTTTAACTCGCTGGATTAAATTTTAATGTTTAATCCGGTGATCTGTTTCTTTAATGCTGATTAATTCTAATTTAATTAGTTTAATCTTTAAAGAAATTAGGACCAGAAGTGTAAAATTTTTGCAAATAATACTACAAAATAAGCGAAAAAACTTCAGCTTAAAAATTCACAAAACTAAAATGATATTTAATCTCATTTAGGCAGTGAATGGAAGTCAGAAAAAATTGTGGAAGGGAATCCCTAAAATGGCAGGAAGAGTGCCTCCAGCAAGAAACCCCCAAGGCTGACGTAAAATGATAATGTAGATACTTCTTCATCTTCGGGATCAACCATCGTAACATCCCTTTCTCGAAGTGTTTCCAGTGTCTTGGGCTGCTCTTTTGGACAAGCCTAAACAACCAAGATAAATAAGGAAATTTCTAGCTACCACAAAAGTTCGCATATACTATATAAACAATGCATAATTTCCGCTCTTTGTCTTCAATGAAAATCGAGTATAAATAAGTTTTTTGCCATGTCGACTTTACGTAACACAATGATAAACCAGACACAATTTCGGGGAGGAATAGCAGTAGATTCTTTTAGTTATAAAAGGAATAGATTCTAAATTGTTAGAAATACATAATTCAAACCAACCTGCTCTCCTTCCTTCTCTCTGATCTTTTCTCTTTCATCGCGACGCTTTCTTTTCTCCTATAAAAATATTCAAACCGCACTAGGGATATAGCTACTACCTAATTAACTACGGTATAAAGTAAGCTGGCATTTTTTAGGGTTTTGAAAGGGGGGGGGGGGGGCTTCCGAAAAGTGGGGGACGCGAGCCAAAGGTTAAAATATACCAAAATTTTTAGCGAAAAATTACCATTTTTAAGGTAAAAACGCAATAAATCACTGTTTTAAGCTTAAAATGAGCTTATAAGTCCATAAATTAGCTAAAATTGAGAAAATTTTTGAAAATTTGACATCAAAAACCTAATTTTTTGACACTTTTGGGCGACCCCTAAAAAGTGGGTGTGGGCTTGCCGAAAAGTGGGGGGGACTCCGAAAAGTAAAGGGGGAACCGAAAAGTGGGGGCCCACCCGCCACAAAAAAATGCCAGAGTAAGCAGTAGTCTGCCTCTCCATACACGTCAAAGTGTTTTTGGAAGCGAGCTCTCCCAATGCTGCTGAATGGATGAATGAGTTTGGAAGTGAATGTGTTGTGTTAGTAAATATTTAAAAAATATAGGAAGTAAATAAAAAATGTAGTGAGCAGGCGCAATCAGAATCTTTCGCTAGACTTCCGATAAAACTTAGCGAAAACATACGATGTGGAGAAGCAAAGCAGATGGGCTATACTTACCGGTGCCGTAGTCTATGCTAACTTAGCTAGTTCTGAATGAAGAGGGGATGACGCTGGCAAGGGGGGGGGAGGTAGAGCAGAAAATATTTGCCGGATTTTAAACGCTTAAAATGAGACAAATTTGACGTCCTATATGGTGAACAAAAAACGGTACCATAAAAACTACCTAAACCTACGCCAAGACCGAAAGCAATTTGTACATTTGGCAAAAGCGGAAAACCAAGAAAAGGCCCAACATCACCTCGAACGAGGAGGAACAAATTTTTTTACCAAAAGCAAGCAAATAAACAAGCAAGAGGAGTCTCCCAGTTTACACCGAGTAAACGTGACCGAAATTAAGCTCCTTGCTCCTTTTGTATAATAGATATGGCTGTAGTGGAGTTGAAACTTGTGGCTTGCCAGATACAGGCAACAAGACCTTTGTCGAAAAAGAGAAAACCACCTAACCACCTAATGATTGCACCACTTATATCTAGACACATTACAGCACAGCACAGCAGATGCGTTACACATAACTATAAACTAAAGGACCTTTTGCTTTTGTAATCGCAACTGTCTAGCCGCTTCCACTTTCGCTGAGCGTCCAATACGGGATCCTCCCGGAACCTTTGCAGGCAAAGTTTTATCAGCAGCAGAAGGCATTGAAAATACTCTTCTATTCTCTAAAACAAATAACAAAGCTTACAATCTCCAAACTGGATACTCCAAGTTTTATTTACACAATGTCCAACCCACTTGGTTCAGCACAATTGAGCAGAAAGTATCAGGTTGGACTTATTCTAGTGGGGAGGGGGCACATAAGCGCCCTCTCCCCCCAAAAAGTGGGCTCCCCTTTTGGTGCCAACTTTAGCACTGAGAAAATCCTTCAGAAGGCCAAACATTCAAAAGTTTACTAACCACCAAATCCGCTTATTTTTGACGATTATATATATACTATAAAAATAGCGCAATTTTTAGCATGCTTTTAGAAACATTTTGAAAACTCCCCCTCCAAAGACTCGCCCCCGAAGGCCCCCAAGAAAAAATTCCCTAGAATAAGCCCAATCGCGGTCTCCTCATCCTAACTTCTATCCAACTTTAAAATTTTGGCTACGGTAATGTAAATTGAGGAGAGGTAGAGTAGTGGGGAAACAGAAAAGTGATATAGGCGGTACCTAAAAAGGTCTAGTCGCTCAAGATAGAATGCAGCAAAATTAGCCTGTTTAAGGGGGGGTCCATTTTTTTGGTCATTTTTACTTTCTCCGATATCGCTCATTTTTACATATTTCATAGTCCAAACTGTATATTTTAACGAGTTTTTGAAATTAAAGTCGTAAGTCTTACGGTTGTTGAGTAATTTGATCTCAAAGTTGAGATTTTATGTGTTAAAACATAGGAAATGTGAAAAGTTGTCACTTTTTCAAGTGCGCCAGAGAAATCTCGCGAATGGCAAATAGGATCCGCCCAAACTTTATATCATATTTTTGCCTTGTTTCCGAACAGTGATTTGTAGGAATCAGAATTTAGATTTAGGCCTTTAAAATTTTTTAATGAATTTTTGATGTATTAAAATTTTATAAAGACCTAAATTAAAATTCTGAATCCTACAAATCACAGTTAGGAAACAAGGCAAAAATATGATATAAAGTTTGGGCGGATCCTATTTGCCATTCGCGAGACTTCTCCGGCGCACGTGAAAAAGTGACAACTTTTCAAATTTCCTGTTTAACACATAAAATCTCAACTTTGATGTCAAATTACTCAACAACCGTAAGACTTACGACTTTAATTTCAAAAACTCGTTAAAATATACAGTTTGGACTATGAAATATGTGAAAATGAGCTATATCGGAGAAAGTAAAAAATGACCAAAAAAATTGACCCCCCCCCCTTAACTGGGTTTACTTTAGTGGAGTGGGGGTGGGGCCGCTCCCACTTTTCGGGTTCCCCCCCCCACCTTTTGGGCTTCCCCCGCCACTCACCCCAAGGTGCCTAGGAATTGACTAATTTTTAGGATTTTTGGTCAAAATTTTCAAAAATTTTCCGGCTTAGCCGGAATTGTTTGGTCCAAAGTCGTCTATTTTGGTACTAAAACTTGACTTTTGAGCACTTTTCAGCTTAGTTGTAGCAGCATATGTAGAAAACACGTAATTTATACTGCATTTTTAGCATGTTCGCCTCATTTTAGTCCCCACCACTTATTTTTGCCTAAAATAAGCTCAGTTTAATACATAACCAACCAATACATAGACAACCTTATCCCATAACTAGTGATGGACACTGGATATCCGGATAATAAACGATCTGAGATAAATATCCGGATATCCCTTGACATTTCAGACAAAAAATTAGCAAATTTTTGACAAAAACCCCAAAATTTTTTAAGTATACTTCAATAATCTCTTTGCAAATATGTTCGAAACCAAGCCTGGCTGTACGATGACTTGGGGGGAGTGGGGAGGAGGAGGAAGCCCAAAAACGTAGGAGTGGGGCCGAGTGAGGGGAGAAGACGTAGACTAGGGGGGGGGGGAGGCGCCCCCCCCCCGCCAGTAAAGTAAACCCAGCCGCCACTGCCGGATATCTACGGAAGTTTTACTGTTTTAGCTTACGAACACCTAAATTTAGCCATATTTTATTTATTTCGTCAATTTTTACTCATATCAACCAGAATTTTGTATTTTTCCAAAATGTGCTTACCCTGTGGATGTCATTTGCTCCGATCTGCTTTGGTTTAAAAATATAAAGTTTCGCGGTAAAGCTTATCCTAATTGATGGGGAACCACCCTAAAGTAATCGTGGCGTGTATGCATTTAAAGATTAACATCAAATTTTTGAGATTTTGAAAGCTCAGAGAAACACCAACATTGCCATCAGGTGCTTGGGCTGAATCAACCGACTATCGCAGCAGTCGTTGGCGGTCAAAGTTTGCGCTGATTCACGCTAGGTGAGCAGAATGGGAGAGTACCGGCTCCCCAGCATCAGCTGCTAGCAGCGACACTGAAGGGGTGGAAATGATGTCGTCACAACAAAAATCGACATTACATTTCAGCCGTTGACAAAAATCGTCAGTAAACAATATCAAGAGTACATAATACATCAGAGTGTGACAAGTGTCCCACTCTATGTTATCGAGTTATCTATGTTATCTATGTTATCTATGTTATGTTATCTATATGTATCTAGCCTCTCGAGCCTACTCAGCGCGCTAACGGTCCACTCCACCCCATACCCGCAATTGCACACCTAGTGGACCCACCGCAAACCAGTATCTAGTATCAATTGCTTATGTTCACTCGTTTCTAAAATAAGCCTTTTATCGGTGTAGATCACATTGGCGGGGGGTTCCTATTAAAGCACACTTTAACAAGGGGGGTATAGGGGGGGGGGGGGGTACGGGACTTCTCAAAAATTGGAGGTTCGGTACAAGGGCTAGCAAAATCAGAGCCAAGTGACAAGGGACAGTGCCAGGAAAGGCAGGCCAGACTGGAAATTTATGAAAATTTTAGCCAAAAATAGCTAAAATCTTTTAAATTTTTGAAAAATTTCCGAAAAATTGCTAAAAACTGCTTATTTTGCTCTACAATGGCTGTAAAATCGCTAATTTAGCGCTAAATTCGCTCAAAATTTGCAAAAATTGCACTTTTCTAATAAATTTTCTGCTGGGATCCTCCCCCCCCCAAATTTGAGATACGGTACAAGGGCAGGTCAAATTTGGGTTAAAACATTTACAGGACCCCTCAGGAATTGGTACCCTTGTTAGTGTATGGATTAAAGGCATATTGTAGAAACGAGTAAGGTAAAGGTAACCCCCGGAGAATACTCCTACCTTTGTCAGGGTCTACAGTGCCGGTGCTCATCCCCGGATACACAGTCCTTGAGCCAGGAGTGCCACCTCGAATGATAACTACAACCGTGGAGGAGGGGCCAGCTCCTCAAGGCATATGCCCTACACGGTCTCCTGTTACCTTCCCACATCAGTGGTCCCCATTTACCGACCAATTAAGGATGGATAACTGGGTTGGCTATAGTCCATGGCGAACTGATATGTGCTTAGTCCCTTGCTGAAGGGGATTGGCGGGAGGTCCCGATTAAAGGCTTATTGTAGAAACGAGTGAACATACTCGTGAGTGAATTGCGTACTAGGTACTGATTTGAGGGGAGGCCGCCACTGGGTACGCAATTGACGGGGCTTTGGGCCGTTAGCGCGCAGAACATGTCGCGCGAACGTCACACCTTTATGTAATATGTACTCTTGGTAGTACTAACTAATGTGGTAGTGCTGGTCCGCCACAGTAGACGAATTTGGAAAAGTTAGACAGGGCACCAAGTTACTATAGTTTATATTAGATAATAGACAAACATTACTCAAAACTTCGTAAGGCTATTCTGGTGCTACGTTCACACTCCCGCTATCTGTTTTGGTGCTTGATCAACACATCCTACTGGACATTTAATACGGGGTCTTTGATTTGGGACTGAGGTGGGGGGGGGGTTAAGAAATCAAAAATTAGTTTATAGGAGTAACTAAGACTTTGCAAGGTAGAATGGCAAAATATGGTAAATGTCCGGCATAATATGGAGCGCAGTCTGGGTTATGGGCAGACGCTCCAGCAATGGGTGGCGCCACACCCCAGTATAAACAAGCCAGCCAGCGAAAGCCCTGAGCTGAATTTTGCAATTGAACCTATCTAAACTGTCTGTAGTGGCTTACCGGTGGTGGGGCCCTATGCGGAGTGGGAGTCAAAATAAGCCTTCAAAAGTGATATAGTTTGGCACCAAGTGAAAACCTTAAAAAAGCAGGAAGCAGTGTCAAAAAACGTTAGTTAGCCAAGGAACGCTCCTACATGCTTTGGCAATTAAAGTAAGCAGTGACTGAAGCCTGAGTTACATTAATGCGTGCGAGGGGAGGGGGCGGTTTTTCCCACCACTCATTCATCAGGATAGTAGCATTCAGGGTGTCTTGCACGCATTGATTCGATTGGCACATTCACTTTTTTGACAGCAATTTTGTTAAGCCGGACAAATTTGAATGCTTTCTACGTCGTGAAACGTAAAGACAGGTTTTTCACACTCGTGATGCTTCAGGACCTTGAACTGAAACTGAAAATATTTTCAGTCAGTACATATTTCAGTTTCAGCACCTAAAACTGAAACTGAAAATAGCAGAGCTCGACGCTTGAAACTGAAGCTGCAAATACAAAAATCGACGACTGAAACTAAAACTGAAACAATTTTGATTTGCTGCCTGCACTACACAAAAACTGCACAAAAAGCCACTACACAAAAAGAAATAAGATCGACACTGAAAATCGTTTAATAATCAACTGCAATTCAACAGATCAGGATACGCATATGATATACTTTAAACAACAGGAGACTACAGTAAGACAGACAGTTCGATTAAACAACGCTACACAAGCAAAACCCCACCGAAAACTTATCAACCTCACACGGTTTAAACACTACTCTTATGTCCACCTGTTCGTTCTAGCCCCAGCTTTCGTTACAACTCAGTGAAGAACTATATCATATTCATTGTGCAGACAGCCGTTTTATGTAACTTCAAAGCGAGCAATCACAAAATGGCTAAACCACCTCACACCTCAGCATTGGCAGATTATATACACAAGACGCATTATATAGCTTCCATACAATATTATTTTTCCTAATTAATGAAGCGGGAATAACCGTCTACTGAACACAGTTCATGCTAGTCATAGAAATTGTATCTACCCAGGACAGCACGATAAAACCTTGACACCGTCAAGGGATGCGTCATAATCTGTCCAAGGGTGCACACACGAAGGGGAATAAAGAAACGTTAGTCTACATCATCAGGAGGAATTCCCAACTCCGCGTTTGTAAACTGTTCAGGATAAGGCAACACATATTCGCCCTAAACAAAAACCTCAGCAAATAGATTGTATATATAAGCAAGAGTACATAATGTAAGAGTATGAAACTCTTACACTAGCATGTGCAAATCATACTAGGTATGCTCGGTGCGTTAAGTCGGAACCGGGGGGGGGTCCCACTTAGCACTAATTACACGCTTTCAGAAGCGTGTATCTGCTCGCTGATTCGCAAATTAACCTAAGCCTTACGGTAGGCAATTTATTAGTAATTTTAATTAATTAATTATAACTTTAATTATATTAAAGTAATTAAAAACTAATTCGACAACTTTGTATCATTTTTTCTGCTCTTTTCAATCATATAAAAATTGTTGCATAACTGTTGTTGTTGCATGTTGACTTAACGCACCGAGCATACCTAGCATGATTTGCACAAGCTAGTGTAAGAGTTTCATACCCTTATATTATGTGCTCTTGGAATAAGAGTTGAAACTGCCACAACTACCAGGCTTATATTTTTAATACATGAATAAGCAGAATCAAGAATGAAAATGAAATGAAATACATATATTGAAAGGGCGGACTGCTTGTTTGGCAACTGCTAACTGCCTCAGCAGCGACTGCCATAGCAAACTGCATTAGCAGTGACTCAAGACAGATTTAGTGAAATTACGATGCTCGTACTATATCAAGTAGAGATGCACAGGGGCCGCCACTACCGGGGCCGGGGCCTGGAAATTGGGGGTCCTAATAGAATATTTTTAAAAATTTTCTTGAAAATTCAAATTTTGCAATACTTTCTGATATACAAAAATTACTGTCGCTGTTTTCATTCAAATCTATGGGAAAATGAACGATTTTCTTGGCTTTCAAAATTTCAAAATTTGGTCAAAAAATGTCACAAAGTTCCAAACTTTTGCTAATTTTTGGCCTCGGTCGGGTCCGGAGCCTGACCACCGGGGCCGAGGCCTGACTACCGGGGCCGGGACCAGGCCCCGGTGCGATCCCTAATATCAAGTAATCTCTTTATAAGGCTTTACTAGACCGGACTCAGGATCAATTTCAGAATGAACGTTGTACGAAATTGTGAGAATTACACACAAAACTACCTAATTTGTTCCAAATTTGAACATTTTAATATGAGGGTCAGATTCTATTCCTTATGTTCTAGTCTCGAGCATGGGCCTATTCTTCTGACGACTCTTCGCCACTTCTCTGGTGTTTGAGGGGTTCGGATAATGCACGCATGCAGATTTCAGATCCAAGTGAGCAAGAAAAATTTTAAACTAAGGTAAGATTTATACAGACTCTGTTTACAGAAGATCAGCCTGAACTAAAACATTTTAATAAAAAGCTTATAATGCAATAAATTAACAGGACAAGTGTTGGTACAAAAAAGATAAGTTGCACAGTCAAAAATGTAAAAGACAAAAGCGGGGGGGGCGTTCAGCCTTAACTAACTATATACAATGTTTAACGACAGTGATAAAATAAAAGCTTCGTTACTTATTGCAAACACCAATCAGAATCAAATGATGTGCAAACTTTGACGATATATTAATTTTCCTGTACCATCGACTGAGAAGTCATCCAAATCCTTCTTGGCTTTTTCTGACTTTCATACTTTCCAGATTTACTTAGAGGAATACAAATGTCGCCAAATTAAAAATTTAAGACGACAAAATGCCTACAAATTCCAAGAAAGGCTCACTGCACCCATTACGTTTTTATTTTCCTGAACTTTAAAATTGACGAATAAGGAAATAGTGAACCGGTTTCATCTCTGAGTAAGCATATATATGTATAGAAAACGAATAGAAAACTGTCATACGGTCATTGCTGGCCAATCCCAGTAGAATTGATAAAGAATCCAAAACCACGTTACGGCACTTAAAAATGTATGGGCCCAGCGATCCGATCTTGGATTCTCTTCCTCCAGAACAGG
This sequence comes from Trissonchulus latispiculum, assembly GCA_030248195.1. Taxonomy (NCBI): domain Eukaryota; kingdom Metazoa; phylum Nematoda; class Enoplea; order Enoplida; family Ironidae; genus Trissonchulus; species Trissonchulus latispiculum. The sequence continues at coordinate 11,650 of JASAND010004506.1, forward strand.
CTGTCTATATAACCATCTAAAACAATTGACAAATCAAAATTTTCGGTTAAGTTTATACATGCCCTTAAAGGCTATACATATATACACAAACTTGAATTTTACGAACTTCAGAAACAATGAATTTTACGAACTTCAGAAACAATGATCTCTAGACTAATGTAAACGAAGTTACATGCATGCATTTTTTCAAGCTGGCATCTAAGAAATAATCCGACTGAGATTTTGCATGCTTACCAAAAGCAAGTACAGAGGAGGTGAATAATATACGTTTTCGAATGTAATTTGCACAAAGATTCCGTTTACGTATATACCTATATAAATGTATATATATATATATATACTTATATAACAAAAAGTTTTGAAACAAAGGCTCTTAGGGATCAGTGGTGTAACTTCTATGATATTGATCATTGTTTTTTCGGAAAGAAACTGTTAGTTGTACCCGCGCGTGTCTTTCGGATCCTCCCAAGCATCGATCTCTTGATAGTCCAACTCAGTCAAACCGCGGTGTCGCGTGGCAGATTTCCAGTCTGGTTGAGAAGATGACGTATGCTTTTGCATTAAAAATGCGGCACGCGAAGAGCGTGCTAGACAACGAGCAACGCTCATGAGATATATGACACAGGTTGAAAATACAATGCTTCAAAGTATATAAACGAACAATATACACGGATGCATACCAGGTTTTTTGAAAATCGGGACTGCGTCCACCTTGTGTCCAGAAACTAAAATTTCTCGCAGCGCAAATATAATTGGTATTTACGGGTTTTCTTTTGTTTGAATAAAATTTGTTGTTATTCGAGTAAAATATAAATAGTTAACGATATATAGTCAAGCGGGAAAAAACCCACTCGCCAATGCGGGAAAAAACCCACCCCCAGTGTGGGCTTACCGGTATGAGCTATCTAGGATTTTAATAGCCTAGCTTGAAGAGCATCCAAAATAACCCTGGAGGGTGTATTATGGTAGCTCTCAATGCTTCCCTGCAAATTTTTTGGGACTTTGAAATTTTTGGAAATTTTGGTCCGACCACGTGCCGAAATTTGGCCAAATTTGCCGGGCCACCCTGAACTACTGGAAAGACTTAGACCAAAGCGGATTATATGTACCTGTAGGGCATCTGTTGCGCTTCATGATGATATATGCCACACTGCTCTGACCCCTCCGGTGCGACCTGGGGGTGACCTGGAGTTGGCGGGAAAAAACCCAGGGCGGGAAAAAACCCACTTTTCAAAATTAAATTTTTTCTAATTATTGACCGGAAAGGTCAAACCAATACATACATTTGTTTAATAGAGCTTATAGATTAAATTGGTATAGGTTTTACCTGGGTTCGTACTGTTATAGGTGGTCCAGGGGGGTCTAAATCGGACACGGTGCCAATTCAAGCCAAAATTTCAATTTTGCTTATTTTTATTTTTGCCTTAAAATGCTTATTTTTTGCCTTAAAATGGGTCTAGTTTGGCTCTAAATACAAGAAAATGTTTATGTCTATGTTTATGCCTATGTTTATGTGTTAAAGATACAACATTTTCAAATGACCATATGACCTCAATTTTAGTGCAAAAACTAATATATTTTGATGCAGTTGTACTAAAAACAACCCGCACTTTCCTTTGGAATGGTTAGAAATGCTCCTGGCAACTTGCTAAAAATTTTTTGGAGTGGGTTTTTGTCCCGCATGTGGGTTTTTTCCCGCCATTTTGGGACAATTTTTCTCGCTAACGACACACCCTAGAGAGGTGTTCTATAGCTCATAAGAAAGCTTACGACTAGGCCTAGCTACCTGTATAATCAGCATTTCGATATGTCAAACCATTAAAAAGTTCTGGCTAAAAATCTGAAAATGGGTTTTTTCCCGCTTGACTATATATATATACGTAATAGGGATCGACCGGATCCAAAATTTTGCCGGATCCGGACCCAGATCCGGATCTAGGCTTCAAAATACATGTAAATTTTTAAAAATTTTGCTTGGTTTTGTTACAGCATATGGGGTTTTCTATGGCTCAGGTAATGTTTAAAATGCTGTTCATGAATTTATTTAACAAATTTCAGCAATTTTACTGTATTGGAAAGCTGCAAATGACTTGAATTTAACAAATCTATATATATATATATATATATATATATATATATATATATATTTACAAATTATATATATAAATACTGAAATTAACTTTCGCAAGGTGCATATCAAAAGAATTTTTGAATGCGTGGTCCAAAGAATTGTCCGAGGTTAGAACAGTGAGAAATTATAGAAGTCAAGTATATACATTGCTGCTGAATTAATAGTTATAGTCAGGGGGGGGGGACACAAATAGGGAAGCAAGCCTCCAACTTTTTCTTCGTTTGGATTTGGATCGGTTTGAGTATACCGTTACGTACCGTGGGCAAATACCTATCCAATCGTATATTCAAACTTCTCTTATACCTCTCTCAGCTTTGGCGATAACAGGATTTGTCCATGTTTTTTTACCCGCAAATCGGGGAAAAAACATGGTGCGGGGAAAAAACATGGCCCGGATTTCTACCAACCAACCATTTAGGGTGCTTTAAAAGCGTTGTTTCAGCTGTTTTCAGCGTGCAAAACTACCTAGGCACCATTCTAACCTCACAGAAAGCTTAAAAACCGACTTTTTGGTCAAAATGCCAAATCCGCTGTATCTAACCAGTTTGGGCATGAAACCTGCTGGGAACTGGCCATAATATGCAGAATATCGGTAGAAATAAGTTAGTTGTGTTAAAAATTGCAATATCCCACCATTTTTTAAGTTTTTAGAAAATTTTCATTTTTACCATTGAAACTTATGAAACCTAGCATGTTGATGCTGCAAATCAAATTTTCGAGCTAGAAGCTTCAACAATGCCCAAAGTTGGCATAGTTTGAGGTTTTTAATGGTTTTAAAGCATTCTCTTTCATATAGAAGCATTAGTTACGCCTTCCTGAAGCATACGCAAAAATTTGAAAATTTGGTCACCATGTTTTTCCCCGCTCTAGTGGACCCCATGTGGGGGAAAAACATGGTCAAATTTTTTACTGGGTTGACGTAGGGGAAAACCACTATTGCCATGTGATAGAGCAAGTCAAATTATGCCCGCGTGCCAATTTATAGTAGCCAAAGTTGGATAGTTGGTTAGATATATACTTGCAAACACTAGCGTAGATACGGGGCGGGCGGGGCGGGCGGCCGCCCTCCCCGAAATAATGGCTTTGCCCCCCTGAAAATTTGGGCAAATGAAAAATTTTACGCCCGCGCGGAGCGCGGGCGTTTAATGTGATTAGAAACATGCACAAATTGTACATTAATGCTTCAAAATAGCTCAACATTGATGCATTTTCTACACCATTAAAAAATTTTTGCGCCTTCGGCGCGAATTTTGGCTATTTACATTATCAAAATTATTATTTTTCATTAAGCATGCTAACGAATGTTTGTATATATAACTACTTGCTTTGCAGTTTTGCTGTTAAATATCTGCGTTATTCCCAACATCTCAGCTTCGGCATAATTGGTTGATATAATCAGGCTGTGTTTTTTTTTTGCGAAAAAAACTGCGAAATTCCGCACTTTTTTTGAAAATTCCGCAACTTTTTTTGGAGCTCTGCGTAAAGTTCCGCAAAAATTTCTGGCCTCGAGTAGAAATTTTCAGCTATTTCTGATAATAAATCCACGTGTTTCCGGTACTTTTTGCAGAAAATTTCAAAAAAATTTTCGCGCCTTCGGCGCGTATAGTCAGACCCGGGAAAAAAAATCACCCCCGAATAAGGGTAAAAAAAAACGGGGCCGCCCTGGAAGCCTGGTAGACCCGGCGAGTCCCACTAATGTGTGGTAATATAGCGCCACCCTAGATGACCTCAAACTATAAGTATGAGACCCCTGGACCAAATAGAAAGTTTTCAGTGTAATTTCAAAGTTGACCTCCCAAAACCACCGCCAAAAGCTAAGGGTCATATCGGAATTTCTAAACTTCTCTTGCTAGCGTGGAGAGACTCCGGGCTCCAATACTGTGCATGTGGGTTTGTATTGGCCCCAAGTATTAACACACAAGGCACCATTTCCCCTACTGCATTGGGGCTCCACCAGCTGACCATTTTTTTTACCCCCAAAATTTCGCCACTTTTCGGGTAAAAAAAATGGTCAGAACCCAGCAAAAAAATTTTTTCTGAAGCAGTATGGGGGTTTTAATGCGTTTAGAACGCTTAAAAAGCATCGATTAAGCCTAAAAACTTATTAAATTAGTCAAAACCGACCATTTTTGAATATTTTTCAAAAATGGCTATTTTGCTTATGAAACCTGATTGGTTGATGCTGCACAATTTTTGAACTTTTCAAATCGATAAAAATTGTTACCAATTCATTATAACTTTGGTTTTTTTGGAATGTAGACACCTTTCAGTCTTATGATAGGACTCTTGTCCGAGATGTGTAGAATACTTTGTAGTGAAAGCTAATTCCAATTCCAATAAAATTCTTTTCGCATATATAAACTAATTTCCTAAACGTAGTAACCACTCTAGTAAGATGATAACCACTCTGAAGCTAGGTTTTTTTTGGTCAAAAATAGCGTCGTTTGCAGAAATGAACAATAGTTTTGACGACGCCAAAATAAAAATGACGAAAGAATGACCAAGCCAAAATGTGGAAGTAACACTCAAATTTAAAAAGAATGCAAAGTTTCTATTACGTTTTAACAGCGATTTTTCAAAAATTTTTTCAGATTTTGGGGGCTGCCGCCCCCAAACCCCCGCTCTATATTGTCTTTGTGATTTATGTTAAGCTTCGACGATGTTTGAATAGTCAATCCTTATATATATATATATTGTATATATATAAAGCCATAGACGAGACCAAATCCTTCAGTTGCATTTTTTGATGCAAGTTTCTCATACCATTTTCGTTGAATATTTTCTTGAAAACATTCTCTTCAGATTATGTCGGCTATAATGGAATGAGAGCTGTACGTACCAGCATGTTTAAGAACGTTTATATATTGCACATATAAATGCTAGCTAAAAACAACTTGGGACGGATCTGGAGGGGCATCCAAGTCGGCGCGATTTCAAGGTAAGAAAAAGTAATCAGGAAGAACAGAAAAAAGGCATGTCATCAAAACTTCGCGCGCGCGTATACGTATATTTCTAACGTTTTTACCAGATTTTTGGATAGAAAAAGCTTAAAATGTCGTGCGATTTCAGCAAAAAATCTTATCTTTCCATCAAAAAGTGTAAATTTTTCAAAATTGTCTTGTTTCTGCAAAATGAAAATAATTAAAGAGTTGAAGGACGATTTCATCTAAAAAGCTAAAAATTGCTTCAACTTCTGGGGGGCTCCGCCCCCCAGACCCCCCGAATTGTATCGGTTTATTCTCGTCATTGTCAAAGATCAAAGTTATCATACATGCACATATATACATCAGATATGTATACGTTTATACAATTTAAGTTAGAATTACACTCGCGGGACAATGTGAAATATGAAGCAACACACGCCAACACGGTAAAAATTCAACCAAAATTACGAATATAGCCTAAAATTAAAACAAAACTGTATTTCTGCAAAAAATTCATTTTTGACGTTTGACAAATAAAAATGACGTTCAGAAAATAAAAATGATGAAAATTTGATGAAATCCGATTTTGAAAAAAAAACGCTGCTCTGAAGTATGCATTTGTTGAACAAAGTCGTGGATATACGTACTTACATACATAAATACATAAGCTGTTTGGACACCAAAGTTCACAAGAATAACCCAAAATCTTTGCTAAATCGCTCGAAAAAAATTTCAAGCTTGAATTTTCCGGAAAACATCTAGTTTTTGCTGGAGGCTGTCACCCCCAGACCCCCATTTTTAAATTCGTGTTTTTTATCTTGGTGTTGTGCTTCATTATGATTGCTCTGTTCTTTCTATTTTTACTATTTTTCCGAAATCTTTCTATCTGCTTTTAATTTTAAAATGTATATATATATATATATAAATGTTCCCAAACCAAATTTTATACTAATTTTTCCCTGTGGCAGCTTTGGTTTTTCTGGCTGCCGAAATCAAAATTTTGAGTGTTTCTATTAAGGACTTTTTACAGTTTTACAAAATTTTCTCAGCTTCTGGGGGGCTCCCCCCCCAGACCCCCCGCGTTTTCACCTGTAACTTTATATTCTTGTCAAAAACACGTATATACATACACATGCTTCGACTTTGGAAAAATAGTTGTATATAACTTGGTTATACTATTCGTTAAATGTTAAAAATACGTTCAAATACAACATAATCAATAAAATTCATTAGTCATCATTGCAAAACTAAAAAATATGAATTTCGCAATTTTTTGCGAAGTTCCGCAAAAAATTTTGGAGGGCTGCGTAAAAGTTCGCAAAAAGTTTCGACGAAAAAAAAAACACAGTAATCAGGATACGCAGTTCTTAATGGGAGCATCCTAATAGTTTGAGTTTTCGGACAAGACAGTAAACGTAGAAAATAGCAAATATATAAAGGTGCGAAATGTTGTTAGACAATTGATAAATCATTGTAAAGAATTAAATGTTTCAATAGCGTTTAATGGCGAACTTTAAAAATTTTCTCAACTTCTGGGGGGTCCGCCCCCCAGACCCCCCGTTTGGGACTTGTGTACCTATTATAATTAGACCTCTGCTAGTTTGCTTTACTTTACCTTAGTTTACCTGCTTTGTAGTTCTGTTATTAACTGCATTATTCCAAACATGATCTGCCTTCAACGACGGATAATGGATATGCTTAGAATACCCTGTTCCAAATGGGAGCATCTTAGTCTTAGTTTTCGTACGGGATTGTGGAAGTCAAAAATTTAAATAGGTAGCAAATTAAACTACAAAATTTAGTTTGGGAACTGATAATATACAATGCAAAGAATTCAATGTTTCAGCAGCGTTTTAACGGCAAAATTTAAAAATTTTCTCAACTTCTGGGGGGCTCCGCCCCCAGACCCCCGCTTTGGGTTTTTGCGTGCCGCTTTCGGTTACAACAGCATTAAGCTATGTATATATATATATATGTACTGAACTAGAAAACATATTAACAGGGAAAGTTACAGCATATGTAGCGTGCATACAATTATTGCGCAAAAAATGAAATTTACCCCCCCCCCCAGCCTTCGGTCAACACCGCCCCCCCTGAAAATTTTTCGTACCTACGCTACTGCTTGCAAACTTTCGAAAATCCTTAGCATTTTGGCCCATTTTGGGAGGTCAACTTTGGTCAAGTACTGTGCTTACAGATTCAAACTTAGAAACCAATCTGGTACTCAAGGCCGCACCCAGGGGGGGGGGGGGTTCAAGGGGTCTAGACCCCCCCTTTTGGGATGACAAAATGGAAAATTTTTGATATTTTTACGGCAAAAACAGCTATTTATAAAAAATTTTTGCGCCTTCGGCGCGAACATTTCCTTTTTGAAAGAAATAAACGTCCAATGTACTGTTTTTTGGCAAAAATGCAAAAGTTCCTCAACTTCTGGGGGGCTCCGCCCCCCAGACCCCCCTTGCGTTTGACCTTGGACCCCCCCCCTTTTCAAAATCCTGGGTGCGGGCCTGCTGGTACTGTAGGGTATACTTCTAGACTTGCTCTTTCTAATGGGCTATACTAGGCAGCTGCAACTGCTATGGTTGGGGAGTAGGCGACCATTTTTTCCCCCTCTTTTCCGGCATGTTCCCCCCCCCCTGACTATACTTACTTTTAATGAATTACTGAATTACTTATTCGATCTTAAGTTTTATTAGCGTTAGATAAGTTCACCCCGTGTCTGCAATTTAAATATGCGTTGGATAAATGCGATACAGACCTGCAAAAATGTATTGCTATTTCCGAGAATAAATTTCAAGAAAAACTTTATTAAAACATTTTTAAAATTCATTCAAAAAGATTTCAAGATTTGAAAACCCCAAATAGTTAATGGTCTAAATTGTCGCACCTTGTTTATGAGTTTACAGCACAGGTGGACAAGGGGGGGGAAAGGGGGGGGGGAAATTTCCCCCCCTCGGCGAAGTCGCCCACAAGGGGTCGCGAAATTGCTCCCACAAGGGGTAAGAAAATTGGCCACAAGGGGTCAGAAAATTGCCCAAAAATTAGGTTTTACGACTAAAATTTCCAAAAATTTTCCGGCTTCGCCGGAATTTTTCACTTAAAATTACTATTTTTAGCTAAAAAACGTCCAAAAAACGCGTTTTGGCTAAAAAATCGCTGTTTTTTGTTAAAAAATGGCAAAAATCGCTTTAAAAGGTACCCCTAAGAAAAATCGCTCTCACAAGGGGTACCCAAATTTGCTTCCACAAGGGTCAGTGAAATTTGACCTTCCGTTCAGGTATGGTTTACAGATGTTTTAAATTAACCCAGTTTAACCTAGTCATTCATAGGCGCAACCCCCAGTAAAAGCCAGACTATTAACACAACAAAATTGCTTCTAGAAATTAATTTAGAGCAATCTTGACATTTATATATTGCTTAGTTTCACCAATAAAATTTTTCAAACCAACCCTTGTTTCGTTAATTAAAAAAAGATCCGTGCTGCCGGATCCGGATCTGCAATATACGACAGGATCCGGATCCGGATATCCGGTCGATCCCTAATACGTATATATATATAGTTGTTCATTGTTCAGAGCAATAGCGTAGCCAGAAAAAATTTCGAGTGTGGGAACGCAAACATTTTTCGGAAGGTCTGGGGGGAAGAGCCCCCAGAAGCTGAGAAATTTTTCTATTTCGCGACTTTCGTGGGAATTTTTACAGAGCATTCTTTGAAATTAAAAAATAAAAAGGGCCCCTACCCCTTCATGCACCTAAATGATGCAGAATCTAGACAAAGTCATAGGTGTAATTGGGGGGGGGGGGGTTGGGGAGATACCCACCCAGCCATTTTTCCAACCCCCCCCCAGAAATTTTTGGCGCCCCCGGCCCCCCCAAGCCGAAGGCGCGAAAATTGGCCAAAATTTTGGCACTTTAGGGTAAATTTTGCAAAATTTTACAAAAAAGTCCAAATTTTTGGCTTAACGTGTTTATTATCGCGAGAAATGCACGTTTATAACGGTTTTATGGAGTTCTAAACTCAATACTGACCTTATTCTGGACTCAGAAACATGTTGGCAATCAAGTTTTCGAGTTTAAAAACACTGTCTAATGTCAAAATTACTTAATGCCTTCATGTTTTTCGGCATTAGCAATGGCTGCAAATGCGATTTTTGGCATAAAAATTGAATAAGTTTTGTGGGGGAGGTTTGGGGGGGTCGTGGGGGGTGGGTCTAAAAAGGGCCCCCCAAAATTCCGGGGGAGGGGGCCCCCCACCCCAAATCCCCGTTACACCTATGGACAAAGTACACCAAATAGGATATATTTGGTACTGCTTTTGAAACATGTATTACTATAACTACGAAGGCTGGCTTTTTCCTAGGCTAAAATTTCTGGGGGGGGAAGTCTGGGGGCGGTCCCTCCCAGATCTGGGGGGGGGGAAGAAAATTTTTCGAAAAATGCTTAAAAATAGCTATTTTTTTGCTGCTGAGCTAAAATATTAACAACGTATTTTTAACCTAAATTTAAGCTTAAAATAGCTAAAAATGCTTAAAAATGTCTAAAAATCCGGCGACGCCGGAAAATTTTTTCAAAAGTTACCTTCAAAACCCTATTTTTTTCAGGCACTTTAAAGTTCTGGGGGAAGGCCCGAATCCTGGGGGGGGGGCGATCCAAGTCAGGGGGGGATCGCCCCCACCCCATTGGATTATTTTTACTGGGGGGGGGGCGTCCCCATTCGGCCACCTCCCCCCCCATTCGAGGTTCCCCCCCATGAAAAGCCCCCCCCCCATAAATTTCTACCTCCCCCACCCCAGTAACCCAAAGAATTGCTAATTTTTGCCATTTTTACCCTAAATTTTCAAAAAATTTTCAGGCTTCGCCGGATTTTTAACGAAATTTTCACTATTTTCGCGTAAAAAACACCTAAAATTAGTCATTTTTTAGCGATTTTTGGCATTTTTTGCATAAAAAACGTAAAAAATTAGCAAAATTTTTCCAAAAATATGCCTCCCCATTTTTGGTGAGCCATGGGGAGGCAACTTCGACTTCCCAACCGGTCTAAAATCAAGACTTTACTGTTGTGGAAGCTGTTCCTGCTGCTGCTGATTCTGCTGCGTTTGTTCGGGAAACCTGTGAGACTGGACCTTTTGATGCTGATAACGAGAATTCCCACAGTTGTTTTCCTGGTACTGCAGATGGTCGGAAATCGAATTTTTCTTCTTTTCAACAACGAGACTATTACTTTGCTTATCATCAATATACGACAGCAAATTGGGTTCTAAATAAGATGCTGAATACGCGATGTCTGGTGGGGTTCTTCGTTCACCGGTGATAAGGGTTCCGTATACAACATATCCACTTTTGCCATTTCTTTCTTTTGAGAAGGATCTAGCAACAACGGCACACATTGTGACTATTACGTTGCTGCTCTCCGCAGACCGTTCAAAAATACGGAAAAGAGGCGGAGAAGAGCAGGTCAAGGACAGAAAGTATGACCCCCCCAAGTCAGTCAGACGTACGGTTACTGCTGTCGCACCATAGCAAGATCAAGAGTACATAATATATAAGAGTGTGACAGCAGGCAAGCTCTCTGTTATCAGCTGTAGATACATGCTATGTTCGCTAACGGCTGACCCCCCCACAAATGTGTATGTGCTCTGCAAAGAAATTCGCACGCTATCTTTATGTGTTAAAGCTCGAAGGCACAACTACTCAGTTGGTTCAATGTGCGTATGCCACTAGGCACACTCTATGTGTAATGGAAAAGGCAAAATGAACCCTAAAAATGTACAGGGAAAAGCTTAGCTTGTGGGAGACTGTGACTCTTGATGGAAATGATTTGAGCTCTTAATGAATGGCGTGCTTGTGAAATTTTGATGTGAACTGTGAAACGTCCGAGCATTGTATAAAGTAACTGTTCTGCAGTTACCAGAGTTGCCAGTCAGTGTGAAACCCCCCAGAAACTTATTATTAGGGACATAGGTTCTAGTGTAAATAGGAAGAATAAGACATAAAATAGTACTACGCGCACGCAAACGACACGAAAATGGAATAGAATCTCAGTGGAACGTAGTTTAAGGAAACTCAGGTAGGTTATTAGCCAATAACGGAGGGGTCGTTACCCTTCCCGGGCCCGCAATAGGCCCTAATACGGTTTTCCGTATAATGGAGGAGTCGTTACTCTTCCCAGGCCACGAATAAGGCCTCACATTATCAAGAAACCACTCAGAAACTGTTTAAAATAGCTAAACATCATCAAGGAAAATGAGTTCGACGAAGGAAGTCGTTTAATAACCAGCAAGTTAACAAGAAACCACGAGTTTAAAACGTTTTACGCGGCTAATAAGTGCGAATATTGGAAGATGGGTCAAAATAAGGTCACAATTCACCCATCAGGGGCATGAAATAGTATTAAGTAGTGTTCATAGGTACTAATTAGGTATAATCTGCATTAATTAGGCAATAATTAGTCAAATTGTGTAAATTTTGGTCAAAATATAAGTTGGTCTTATCTGAAAGGCAATTCTCTGCTGATTCTAAAACTCCAAACCCGGTCACCTAACTCCCAATATTGCGAAAGTTATAAGTAAAAGAAGTTTTGAATGGTTACATTTTAATTTTGTAATATTGGCCTTAAGGTGGTGATTCCTTTTGGGCACAAATTGTTGGTTGGCGGCGCAAATCAGGATGACATTTGGCAAAACTTTCCGAAATACATTCTTTTAGCGTTCTAACACCCTCCGCGCAATCCCGATTCAAAAATTCGAGACTTCCGATCAGGGCGGTTTTTCCCAATTTCTGAAAGTTGGGCGGCAGCTATATAGTTATGACTATATTCATTTGAAAGATCTCGTCGAGCTTCACATTTTTGCTTTTTAATGCAACTTTCTATCTTTTCTCTAGCGTGCGATATAGCCGATTTTCTTGTTTTGGCTTCGAAAACTTGTCATTTTTGCAAAAATCAAATAATCCATCATTTCTTGAACTACACAAGCCGTAAAATCATACCAAGGGCGTCGATTTGAAGGTCTCACAGGGACAAATTATCCGACGCATGATCGTCTTCCAACTGCTATCCTGTAGGCGGCTATCATAAAAAATGTAGTTTTTGCAAAAACACGACCAATTTTTTTCCAAAGATTGTGGAGCATTCATCATGCAAGCTGGAGGGCTGCTACTGAACAAATGTGTTCTGCACAAATATACCCAGGGACGATTTTTTAGTTGCCCCGATTACTGCTTTCTAGCTAAAGTAATCGCTTGACAAATTTGGAAAAAGTAGGCAAAATACAGGTTACGCACACATTTCAGCTTATTTCTCTATAAC
>JASAND010004507.1:0-69353 GCA_030248195.1 Trissonchulus latispiculum
CCAACCCCAACACGTAGAAACCGTTCAGATATCTAATGGAAAATTTAACAGTGTACTCAACTTCAGCCAGTGGCCCACTCGACTTCAACTTACGCTTACCGATGAAATAACTCCAAGAGACAGGAATGAGTAGAAATACAGAGTTAAATTGGCGATATAGCGAAAAGATGATTACTCGGGGGCTAATACTAGACTGTGAATTCAAGGTTAACTGAGACCGAACAATTCAAACTCTTGCCAAATAAACGCTCCGCCTGAGCCAAAAGATCACGCTCGCACTGAGCTAGAGTAACAACCAAGAAGAGAAGGATACGACTAGTTACAATCGAGTCTGCCCCAAGACTGACTGGTTGGAGAAAAACAAGCTTAGTTCTGGGTTATTCACCCAGCGTTTCAGTCTTTGTCCTGACTGTACCTGTCAGTCAGCATTTGCGGTCTCTCTTGCAATTCTTTATCGAGAGATGGCCATAATTTTCTGATTAAAGGAAATTTGCATCTTATCTCTTTAGGTGGTTTGCTAGTGGGGCTTACCTGGGGACAAAAAACACCCCAGGTAAGTGGTTTCTAATCTTACTTCGCAAATATTTTTTCCCCATTTTCTGACGATTCCCCCCAAAATTGATCACACAAACCACAAACAGGAATTTTCCATTTCTACAACTACGCTTAAGTCATGAACGGAGGGGGTGACCATCCCACCCCGTACAAGAGGATAAGCTTTTACAGCGATGCGGGAAAAAGAGTGTAAACTAACGGCCGTTTGCACTAAATGTGGTAAACCATTTGCTAACCATATGGTTATTTGCTAACCAAATGGTTAACTAACCATTTGCTAACCATAACCATATGGTTAGCAGTAACTTCCTTGCACCAAATGTGGTTAGCAAATGGTTAGTCAACCATATGGTTAGCAAATGGCTAGCAGGAGCTTGAGGCGGGACTTCTCTGAACCAATCAGATTAGACCGCTGCACTCGTTTATCCAATGAGTTACATTGAAATTTTAAAAAGCTTTACTCACGATTAAACACATTTCAGTGTCGTGTATCTATATAATTCCTCTTGTGCCTGCTGTCTATGCGAAAACAAACTTTTATATTTACTTCTAAAGTAGGTAAAAAGCATTTATGAGACGAAATCTCACTATGCAATTGGTAAAAATAAATATCATATAAAAGCATCGACATCTTGTGATAATCCACAAACTCCACAAAAATTATAATTCGAATACAAGTACTTTTGAAGAAACTACAGATTTGAGCAATCGAAGATATTTAACATATCTTACCAACTTACACATGAATCACGCAAAAATATTGATCGACATGAATATACATTCCATTTATTCTTCTACGGTTTGGTCTGCAAGTTTCTTGCCATAACGTGAAAATTCACTGCAAGTTCGTGGTTAACCCTGCTCAAGAGCAGGGTTAGCCAACCACATGTTAACCACTTGCTTAGCATTTGGTTAGCAAGTGGTTAAGTTAACCACATTTGGTGCAAAATAGTTTGCGGTTAACTTGTAATTAACCAAATGGTTAGCTGCAAATCCGCGCACCATTTGCTAACCACATTTGGTGCAAACCAGTGTAAGTATTTTTCTCAGAAATTATATTATAAATCAATTTCAAAATACCTTCAACGCAAGCTTTAGCGATTGTTTAAAACATGTTCTTAAGAATGGCAGAAAATTGTTCAAGCGCCTCATTTTTTGTTTTTATCGGCTAACGTTTATGAAATACGAGTGACTTTTGCTGGTTTTGGAATATAACTCTGTAAAATTCAAGTGCTTTCAGGGGGTTTTAGGGTTCAACCCTTTTCGGAATCAGGGTAGACACTCTCTGCCTGCACACGTTGGAAAAGATTTGTAAAAAATCATCTACTTTTTAATGCGACACATCACAAATTAAGGGAAACAGTAAAACGAATCACTGGTACAAATTAAGGTACCCGCATACAAGAGAACCACTTGGCATCGTTCATAGTTTGCATTTTGCAATCATAAATCTGTCAGTTAATGTAAGTCGCTTAATGTGCTGTTCTAATAAAATCTTGTTTAAAGGAAAGATCCTAAGTTCCTGTTTAGTGATCCGGTTTACAACCCTCCGCAGACCAGTGTTCCTAAAAGCTTAAACATTCGATTACCGAATTATTGAAATTAAGGCTACAAAATTGAATCCTTATTTGTGGCCGACCAAACGATAACAATTCCCAGTGAAGTTTAAACGAAACGCTAAAATTGGCTCATTGTAAACTACAATAATCAGGAGCAGCTATTCACAGTCTTGCTTCTTCCCACTAACTGCTTTTTGAGCGCTCATCTAATTTGCATATCTAAAGTTTGCAAACCGAAAATCACAGCTGGGGGGGGAACAACCGATAGATTTTTAAAAACTTCGAGAACTAACGCCCCCCATTGCAAAACATTGGAAAAATAAAGTTTTGAAAAACAAAACAAATGTAGAAATCTTACCCTCAACATGAAATTGTGAGAGCTTATGGAGTAAGTTTTTCATACCATACCGTCTCGCACCCCCTATCGAAAAAAAGACATCCTGCTAGGGTTGTGCGTTAAACATAGGTTGCAAAATTGAAGGTCCTCTGTTATTACATGCAAATTGGGTTCACCCATTACAAAGATTCCGCCTCCAGCGGAATAAAAATTATGTAAAGGTAATTTTATAGTGAAATTAAGTCTTAGTTTGGCTTAGAAGTAATCTAAACAAAGTGTATTCTGATCCACTCTTGAAAAGACACCCACTTCCAACTCAGCATATTAGCCATGTTGAATTACAACATCAATGTTAGATTTTCTATCGAATTTTTGTTTCCAAAGAAATGCAAAAGGGAAAGGAAAAATTTTCCTGAAGGGTTTGTTGAACTGTTGGTTTTTAAGTCTAAAGGTTTATTAACCTTGTCAAGTCATTTTGCTTGAATTTGCAGGAAAAAGTTAAATCAAATTTTTAATTTTAACACAAAATGCAGCATAGATAACACTAGATTCTAACAAACCATAGATATAACTTTTCAGTGTAAATGACGTAAAGTTCGTCCAGATATATAGAATGTTAAACGCTTATATCATTTCACTCATAAACTTTATCGCATATCTAAGTCGAACAGTTGAAATGAGGGCTGTACTTTAGCTAGTTGTAACAAGCAGATTCTAAGCTATAAAAGTAATACAAAAGTTTCGCTGATCTCCCAGAATTTAGTAAATTACAGTCCTTTAAAGTTTGCAAATACGCGAACCAGCACTTTAAGCAGTAGCGATCTGATAGCTAAACACAGAAAAAGAAGTTGATACATCATTTTACGTTGTGTTTGCTCTGTATTAAGGTCTGCCTTCCTCTAAATTGTCGTAACAATTTAATATGTCTTCTATCAGAATATAGCTAGCCTGTCATTAGTTCTTCGTCACAGTTCTTCCACTTCAGAAGACATCTCTTACATGACAACCGTGACTGAGCATGTTGATATTGTAGCAGACTGTAGATGTTAGGAACATAGACAAACTACTAGGATTACCCTAGGAGCTCTAAACTACAAATGAGCTGTAACCTGAGCACATAAAACCGTGAGTACCAAACGGAACTGCTTCCCTTGCCTTTTTTAATGCTAGCGACATGGTAACTTTCATATAAGCGAGCAAGAACTGCAATATCGTTAATAGAGCCAATGCATTCCAACTGTTAGCCAACTACTGTACTAAATGTCCTTTGGTATAACTTTGTGTTAATCTGCCATTAGGGGCCTCAATTCTTCGTTTATTGTATATTGTATATTGTTTCGCTACCTATGGATCACAGGACCAGCATGTTGAATTTTGCTATATACTTACACCGGACACTAGCAGTCCTCCCTTCTTGCCCTTGTAAATTAATTGTCCGAGAGTTAAGGGGCGCCGCCTTCGGGTGGAGCTGCCAAGGTGAGTTCATCACATAGACGGTGATGGATAAATCTCCAGCCTTGGTACTCGCCTCGGGTAATTGTGAAGACAATTATTCGGTGTCAGCCAATCACCCTTCCCCAATAGTCAAAGTTTAAAATTACTGTGGCTGGCACTACGCCTATCTAACCGGTGCTGATTCAATTAGAGTGGGGCGTATGGAAAAAACTGCGATCACTTTGCACTGATCCTCAGCATCTCCAAAACTACCAAATGAATATTTGCGACTTTTGGCAAGATGAAATTTCGCACTATGGCGAAATGACATATTTTTGACTCAGGCTTCCCCAGCTACACAAATCCTCAACGCAAAATTGCGAAAGTATCACCGTACATTCGATGGATTTTATAGAGCATAAACAGCTGCGGTGTCTTAAAGAAACGTTCCTCGGCTGACATGTCCTCCACATCACAACACAAGAAACATTTTGTTGAATTCAGCAGCTTTGGAAAGCCAATGTTTACACATCGACTTTCACTATTAAGCTGTAAGAAAAAATTTAGCTAGTTTCATAAAATGTACGCATGTGATTTCGAACTTAATGTCCTGAACATTTGATAGGCCAAGTACACTTGGAGGGGTTTAATTTGCTATTGGTACTGGCAAGAGCACATAATGTAGAAATGTGACAGCTGGCAAGCTCTTTGTTATCAGATGAAGGTGCGTGTTCGGCATGCTAACGGCTTATTGTCTTCTACAAGCGTTTGCCTAGTTCTCCCCCCGACAAATCAGTACCTGTTACAAGTCCATGCACGCTCAGGCGCTCTATGGTTACATGTTAAAGTGCCACTATGTGTCTAATTTGTGTCTGCTACGAGCATTAGAAAGTTAAAATTTGTGCGAATTTGTTTGAACTGAGCATTTGTAATGTTATGGCCGAATTAAAACTCAAAAAGTTAAGAAAATTTATTAAATCATGGACTGTGATCTGAAGTGGAATTGTTATTGCGATATTTTGCGAAAAATCTGTTGCTCAGAACCTAGAATGCAGTATGTGAACGTCCAAGCAATTGCTGTAATTATCATTGATCTTGTGAATACCAGAGTTGTCAGCCGGTTCAATCGCCCGAAAATTTACTAATAGGGACATAGGTTCTAGCGTGGTTAGGGAACAAGGGTAAAATAGTGTTAGGACGCGAATAAACAGCGTAAGAATAGAATAGGAACTCAGTGGAATATGGGTTTAGGAAATACGGTTAGAAATAGCGTTATAGCCCGCATAAATAATGCAAGAATAGAATAGGAACTCAGTGGAATATGAGCTAATAAGGGTTGATCAGAGTATTTACTAATAACGGAGGGGTCGTTACCCCTCCAGGGTCAGTAATAGGCCCTAATCATGGTCTCTGATTAAATAACGGAGGAGTCGTTACTCTTCCTAGGCCTTACAAGGCCTCCAGTTGTTCGAAAATGTTCCGAAATTTCATTCAAAGTAAACTAAAATTAATGAAGAGAAAAGTTTAATAAACGTGTCGCCTAAGAAGTAGCAAATTATTAAGGAAAATGCTGTTAAAAGGCGTCTTATACGGTTATTCAGCTCACATGTTGGAAGATGGGTCACAAAAATGTAATTATTCATTAGCTAGGAGCGTGAAATAATGCTAAGGGACCTTTATAGGTGTTAGCTAGGCCTAATTAGCAGTAATTTGGTAACAATTAATGAATTTTGAAGATTTTTGGTGAAAATATAGCTTAGGCTCATCTGAAAGGCAATTTCTTCCTGGTTCCAAAAATCCAAACCCGGTCTTTTAACTCCCAATATTGCGAAAGATATGGGCTAAAATAGTTTTGTAAATTTAAATTTTAATTCCTTAATTTTAACCTTACGTAAACTCCTTAAGTGGGCGTAACAAACACTTGTTGTTACGCCCATTCATTCTTTCATTCATCCCCCTATCCATTCTTGGGCTTCTGTTGGCCCTCTCCCAGCGAAGACTTGCCTCGCAGAGGAAGACTTAGTGTACACTTTATAGGTGACAATAGGTTCGGAGGGGGCGTAACCCTCTCCCAAATTATTAAAATAAAAAGAAAATAAGTGGTCTTAGGTAGTTACGTACGTAGATTATTAATATATAATTTTTATTAGTTAAAAAATTAGGTAACTCTTTGTATGCACTGATTTTGCGCAACAATTGCCCTCCCGTTCCTTACGGTAGGGACTTCCAGCTCCAGTAAGGGAGAGCAATTGTCGCTGGGATTAACAAAGCGGCCTCCCTTGTTCTCGGCCGAAACGTCGCACCCAAAAGGAAGAGAAAGGGGCCTGTGAACAAGGGAGCGCCTAAAAATATTAAACACAAAATTTATGAAATATTATAGTAAAGATGGCAATTAATAATTATTTTTCCATAACGGGCCCTGAGAGGCCATTATTTTGTATTATTTCATTTTTTGTTTCGAGCAAATTAATATTTCAATTAGAAACTTTCCCCTTTGGTTACCTTTACGTGTTAACCAAAAAGTCTGGAAAGTTGCTTGAGATTCAGCTTTGGAAATCCATCACACAAAGGGGTCATAACACCAGACACCCCATAAATCTCCATCCCGGTGGGCCAGGCGTGCAAACAGCCCACGTCGGGTCTGCACTTACAAAGAGGATTTCCAGAAGAGTCTGGAAATCCTGCTCGTTTCAAACAGACCGACAACAGGCGTGAGGTCAACTCACTGGAAATTCAAAATTTCCAGTCAGTGTTGCTGCAGCTCCGGCCGAGAGCGGCCGTGTATCCCCCCTCTAAAAGTGCGTCTCCTGGTGTGCCAGCGTTTTGGCCGGAGAATCCCCAACGCACTTCTCCCTCCCATAGGAACTCGAGTTAGGACCTCCTCTGGCCCACACAGGTCAGAGGAGATGATTTGAGCCAACACGAAGCAACGCACGCACGATTAAGGGCCATATGAGTCTTCTATACTCGGCCATTACACGCTTTAGGAACACACTTTCCTAGGTTTTAGGAGGCCTCTTTTTCGGCCTATTTTCAGTTTCCGGCCTACGGGCCTTAAATTTTATTAACCAAATACTGGCCACTTTTGGCATATTTTTTATTCATATTTTGTCGGCCCTCGGGCCTGAATTTTAACCAAATCGTGGCCGAATTGGCCTTAAATTCTCTAGCTAAATTACGGCCCTGTTTGGACCAAAATCATCGGAATTCAGTATTGAGCCCTCGTGGCTAATTTTGTCCTTTTTGTTAATGAGCCTTCGTGGCTAAAAGCTTTCGATCCTTTTTGTCATTTTTATCTTTTTCGGGGTTTATTAATAACGGGATTCTTGAGTGGGGACCCCTCCTTAAGTTGAGATAGGAGGTCCCTTCGCTACGACCTCGAGTTACAATTGAGCTAGTCTAGGAATCATTCTCCTCACAGTCGGTGATTAGGAGTCGCCGGACATATTGTTCAAAAAAAGGCGCTGTAGAATTTCAAAATATATATTCGGTTAACTGTTTATCTTGTTTGTGCTAGGTCGGTTTTCAAATTACTAGGCGCTTAAAAGGTTGATCTGATTTTCAATACTTAATTATTAAGTGGTTTAAGAGGGAATTACCGGCTTCCCTATTGTTAATTTAATTTAAATATGATGTCCTTAACAATTGAATCTTATCGTGTTTTGTGAGTAATAATTGCCGAGCAATTATTACTCGTTCTGCTTTCCATGCAAAGTTTACAAAACTTTCAAAATTTCTTTTTATATAAAGCTGGCTTCTTCAAATTTCCAAAGTTATGCAAAGATGGAGTTGAGATTAGAAGTAAAGTAACAAAATGTGCATACAAAGAAAGTTAGTTAGGTTTAGGTTGAAATTAGCTAGAATTAGTTAAGGTTGTTGAATGCATGTGACTAATTGTGTAATTGTAAATCGTGTGATTGTGAACTCCAAAATTTACGTAATGGGCTCCTTGGGTAAACTCCTCAGGGCTAGTGAGGTTCCAAGGTTAGCCCCGTATCTCGAGTGAAAATGTGAAACCAAAATTGGGAAAGTGTGAGAGTGAAAGTGGGCATACCATGTAAACTCCCTTGTTGAGGGTATTAAGGGTATTGGGTTGCCGGAGTGAACGCGCGGATGCTTGGATATTAGGCAGTAGCAAGGGGCCAGATTGGGTGACAATTTGGCCCAAAATAACTAATAACTACCCTGAATGTGCAAGTTGTCGTGTGCGTCTTTGACTAACACAAAATGGCTGGAAATTTGATTGGCTGCTTTAATTTGTGCTAGGTATGGGATAACTGGTTGTAATAGGATCATGATTTGTAATCTAGGGTCACGGGGACCCCCGGATTAGGTTCGCAGAATCATAGGATCACCGGTCATCTGTGTAAGTCGCCCTGCTATCAGGGGATGGATGAGCCGCACATACGGATCCCAAAACAATCAAGGGTAACTGAATTACGAGCCAATTCCCCCAATAAGTATTTACAGACCTAGCTGGAAATTAGGTGGTAATTATTATTCGGCAGTTTGTCAACAGTTCAACAGTTTTGACTTTAGTTCGAGAGACAAGCCACTTTTCGGTACTGCATGGGGAATCGTTTCAAGTCACGAAAACCGGTATTTACGTTTTGGCTCAAATTATTGGTCGTACACGTTTGGTGGTTCTAAAAGTTAGATTTATGTCAAATACATTAATTAACTCCCAAAAGGGGCAAATTCGCAGTTTTGAAACGGAAAACAAAGCCATCCCGTCGAAATCCACTAGCATTACATTTGGGCACTAACCTGTAATTTAACATTAGTAATCACTTGATCTGCCGATTAGCGGCACAACAGTCCCAATAGGAAGTAGCTAAGTTATTAATTATTTTTGTTATATAGGCACCTAGACAGTAAATTAAAGTCAGGTAACGAATCAGTCAATTAGTGCAGGATCGTGCCAATTGTTGGGTGTATAATACAAATGCGGGACCAAGAATCTACGATGCCTTGAGACCTCGATTGTCCAAAGATCATGCAGGTCAAAATGCCCAGTTTGCAAATAATATCGAAAGAACAGTCTAGTTCCGTAACGGTTTCGTTTCGCCTACGGTTCGCAAATCAAATCAGGGTAACAAGGCACAGGGGTTCACTAGTTGATAGTCGGTTACAATAATTTAATGTTTAGTCAATTAACCCTGTTACATTGGCCAATTGTTGCTAAGATAGAATATGAATAGTACGTAAGGGACTGTGTCAAAATTCTTTGCGTGCGTAACTTGGTAGGAAAAAGCAAAAGCAGTAAATGTAAGCTATAGTGAGCTTAACTGTAAGCAAGTCCATCGTATGTCAGAATTTATAAGTTTTTTGTCAGTTTTAGCGAAGGTGGTCTTTATTCAAAGATAAAAGCTAGTCACCGTTAAGAAAAAGCCGACTGAAATCAACAAAGTAACACTAAACTAAAACGCGCTTTCGCTCGCGATAACGCGCTTAGATAAGGTAAAATACACGGTTTTACTAAAGCGAGTAACGCGGACTCGCTAGATTTTTGACACAGTCCCTAAGGCAACAGCCTGTAGTTAGGTATAAATAATTAGATAAGTAGCAGTCAGTTTAGTGGTCAAAGTGAATAAATAAACAACCATCTTCCAATATCTGAGATATATCAAAATGTCGAGTTTCGAGCATAAGCTGCATAATTCGTTGACCACGGGAAATAGACTTATTTCCCGTGGGAAAATCTGTAATTTCGGGCCCAAGATAGGCCAAAATCAGAATATCATCGCATCATCATGGTTTACTTGAAAGATTGTACCAAATTCTGTTCAGTTCAACAAATTCAGATCTGAAGTGGCCAGCAAGGCTCTGTTTATGCCAGAAAACAGTAATAGCCAGCGATTTGTTTCAATGTAACCAAATCGCAAGTAGTGAGCCTTATACGTTTCTAAGACAATTTCATTAACCTGCAAGTTTAACCAGGTCCGATTAGGCCATAATCGGAGTCATTATGATTTGTTTTGTCCAATCCAAAAAATACGTCAAGTTTGGTCAAATTCAGTGAGCTGTAACCTAACTGTGGCCAGGAAGGCCCATTTCGTGAAAAGCAGTAATCCGAAAATAACCAATTTCGCCAGACTCGCAATAATGCTAAAAGAAAGGTCGTCAAACACTCTGTATTTTCAAGTTGCCCTGTTTAGTCGAAACTTCAAAATTAGGCCCAAAATGCTCATTTTGGGCATGGAAAGCAAAAGAACGAGTAATGG
This sequence comes from Trissonchulus latispiculum, assembly GCA_030248195.1. Classification (NCBI taxonomy): domain Eukaryota; kingdom Metazoa; phylum Nematoda; class Enoplea; order Enoplida; family Ironidae; genus Trissonchulus; species Trissonchulus latispiculum. Next base: position 10,110 of record JASAND010004507.1, read on the forward strand.
TTGCTGGGTTCGAATCCCGCACCATATCTATGTATTAATGGGTTTTAACCCATTTGATTCAGGTGCGGATCAGATCAGTCCTGCCAATGATTCGTGTCCAGAGATTCAGTCCAGCGAAATTGTCGTAGTAGCTTTGATCCTGTGGTATTCAGCGGTAGTCCGGAGAAGGACCTGAACATTTTGGAATAATTTGTCGTGAACGGAATCAGCCTAATCGTAGTTTCTGAAGGTACATTGGACTTCTAACTTATTTGGAAGGATAGCTAAAGGCAGTGACTGGACAGCATCAGACCTGATCAAGTTGGGCAAAGGACCTCAACTAACCTGAAATTGTGTTTCACCTAAAAAATTGGAATTCTTAATTTCGCAATCCTGAAAAATGCAAGTCATCGCTAGCGCTTTCGTGTCCCTCCAGTTGGGGGCCGGTACCCCCACTTTGGTTGCCTAAAAACAATTCCACGTGCCTGAAACCGAAGAAGAAGAAGAGAGCAAATACATCTATTGAACTTTGTGTATTAATTTCCATCAATTAGAGATAAGTAAGGAAGGACAACCCTAACCCCCAAACTTTTCGGATCACCCTCAAATTCTGTCTCACATAGCATCCCTGAACCGTGTGTCGGAGCGAAAGCGGTGACCGACTCTCGGGGGCTCACCCAAAGACCGACCCTAGGTTAATATTTAGTAAATTAGTTTATTGTGATACTAGTTTGACTGTCCTGTTGTAAGGGGACGTATAAAGAGTAACAAAGCACAAGCATATAGGGTAACACATAGCATATAGGGAACTTGAGTTGAGTAATCGGTAGGAAGAGTTGATAGAGTAGAGTGGTGTAAAAGGCGTTAAGGAGTATCGACCTTGTCCCTATATCCTAACCAAAGTCTGTAATATTATTCCAAATTGGAATAATATTAATAATAACCTAAAGGGAAATATCTGGCAACTCTGGTACAGTAATTTTGTACTGTACTCTGTATTATCCATATCTGCATTGTCCGTTGATGTTTGATGTTTGATGTATGTATGTCTGTAGTATCTTACACTTTGAACGCCCTAATTGTAATAATTACCGTTGTACTGATTTCATTAAATTATCTGTGTGCTAGCTTACTGAGTCTTATCACAAGCGAATACATGCGCGTTTGCCTTCGACTACGGTGCGTTTACCGTATAAGCTTATTACAAGCAACCAAAGGCGAGTTAGCCTTCACACACGGTGCGTTTACCGTGCAACTACTAGCCACAAGAAGGAACCGAAGATCCAGTGAGGAAGAACTCATTCAAAGCCAGTGCTATTCACGGAAGCAAGTGCTGACCCCGCTTGCTGTTCAATTGGAAATCATCAAGGAAGCAAGTGCTGACCCCTCTTGCTGTCCGATTGGAAATCAACTCAGGAGCCTCAAACGAACTCACCGACGAAGACCCCTACCAAGGTTGGCCGCAGAGAATCTCTGATTTTGGAACACCACCTTTCAGAGATCTGGTGCTTAAGTCTGTTTCATTGCAAGCAGACGCGCTGACCTTCCGTGTAAAGAAGAGGAGTTTAGAGTTTGGAGCAGATCGTGTCTTGGATCTTGCTCACTTCATTACACATTCTCATTTGTGGGAGTAAGGTCAGCCGTATAGCGAGTTGAGCATGCACCTGCTGCTGATAACAGAGAGCTTACTAGCGGACAAGCTCAAATAATTATGTATTCTTGGTATTAGGCTTACTTGCGTATTACTTTTACACCGAATTTGCATATACTCTAGTAGCGCTATTTAGGTCAGTATCACTCTTAAGTCTCGCTCTTGGTAGCATTAGACTAGTTAGTTAGTGTCCGGCCTGTCTATTCCTTTGTCACCATTCTACTTTGCATCTTTCCTTTTTGTTTTATGTTAGTTATTTTGAAACAGATGTTAAAATAAATCAAGCTTTAATATACTTTAGGCACTAGATATAATCTAATAAACAACATGCAGAAATGCGCATTGCCTTCCGCGGTGCATTTGCAGAAACAGTCAATGTTTTAGGTTAAAAATTGGTTTAATTGACAGTGGTCATTCTTTGCCTATACGCTAAACTCTTCCATTGCACTAATTCCAACTACAATCATGCTAAACCCAACTTTTCAACCGGCAGCCTGCATTCGCTTATTCATTGAAATAGACGTCAGAATGGTTAGACGTCAAACTAATGCCGAGTGTACAGAAAGCACACTCTGTTTAGAAATAATTACAGGATAATGATTTGATTCAGCAAGGGCAAATAGAGGCTAAAAAAGCGTTACACAATAAAGCTAACAATGTTGAGATGAAAATATAAATATCAAGTTTGCAATACCCTGCAGCATCCTACACTTTTCAAGCAAAAAAGCATATTTGGCTACGCTACTATGACACCACCAAGAGCAGAAACGCTTCGTCTGCAAGAGGCTTTAAACGTTTACTAAACGTATTCTCCTCCAGCGTTTTATATTTCATGATTAGCACTGATTCATCACTGAAATTCAACTTTAATCTAAAACAGAATGTTTGCATTTGATTAAAATATAATGTATTTTTAATTACACGAAAGCGATTGCTAGACAATTAGTTTGCATTGAGCCTTCTGCTGTGACACTGAAAAATAATTTTTTGACATAGAGAATAATCCAAAAAAGGAATGAAATTTTGTCAAATGTGAAGGTTCTATAAGAGTTTCTATAAAATTATTTCCTATGCGATTTCAAATTACCAACAATGAATCAATCGAATTCTGCCAACATAATAGATTCAGGATGATAATAATATGATACGCGCAAGTAGCAGTAAGCAGGCCTCTGCATTCAATAACCAGTTATCTCAACTCTTATCTTAATAGATTTTGGCGTTTCACAAAACATTGGGGTTCTGACCAAACAACATCACTTCTGATTGTCAAATTAGTGCAATGTTTTCGGATGTGGCATCGATTATGCTGTACGGATTGTCGTTCTTCCCATTTGTTAGCTAGTTACGTATATGATAAAGCCAAAGGGAAGCTTGTTGCTTTCAGTTGGCATATCTGTTTAGTTTTGTGTAAAGGCCTCTTCCTAAATAGGTTTGCGTATATTTTTCGTTTGTTTTGATTCAAGCCACAGGCAAAAACAAAAACAAAAACTGCTCAAAAACAGTTTATCTCTATCATCAGGTGTTGTCAAAAACGCTACATTTCCTAGTCAATTAACTGACTATTAAATGGTTAAGCAACAACTAGTCAACTAGTTACCTTTACGTTCATTTAATTCTCATGAAAAGTCAATGAAAAGTGGATCTGATCTGCCACGTGAGAATGCTCAGCATTGCGTCTTGTGTGTCTGGTACATTGAATCCATGTGCTATGGTTAACCGAGTAATTGAACACCGTATGTGAATAAATTATTTCCCAAGAACGATCTAATTTTATACTTATGAGCTGACGAGGGATTCTTTGGGAAACAGACGGGCAATGTTTTATTCTTGGTCATAACGGTTTATCCCTTGCAAGCACCTTGCAGAGTATATACTTTTTAGAAACAATACCCACATCCCAAACCATTGAGTGGATGCCTGCCAATTACTGGAATTCTTGGCTGTGGGAATGATCACAGATCAAGGATATACCGAAACTGCATTTTTGCGCTTTGGCACACGCAGCCCACAATTGAGCTAACGAGACTTCGTGAAGAACGAACAAATCTTGAAAGGACTAGAACAACATTAAATCTGAAATAATTAACTTGTTCTGAATAATTTTATTGTTCTTGACCAACTCTAGTGGACCGGCAGGACCGGGATATTTTGATTGAAAGAAAACGCATACACATGGTGAGCTGATTGAGAAGATGGCTGGATGCCCTCCCCGCCTCGCAGCTCAAAACACAAAATTTCCAAACTTGGCTGCTGCCAGCCGGCGACAGATCTGTAGACTTTTACTACAAAATTGGTACTGCAGTACCAAATCTTCCACCCCTCCTTCCTATTAATTACTATTGCATTAACCGAGATTTGCAAGGAGTTGGCAGCTCAAGAGGGGAAACCCTTTAAAGTGGAGCACAACGGGTGATTACAAATGCACACTAAAAGAGGGATCTCTTCTGTTGCGGCAGTAGCCTTGATGCCCCTCGGGTAATTGCATACAGCACTTATTTAGTACCTGATCTTGTTTCCCTAATCTCCTGGAAAATAAAATCTAGATCGAGCACTACCCCTGCAGGCTAAAGCCACTGGGGTGCGGCACTTAGTGAAAACTTTTCATTTTGGCGTTCTTTCAACCAAACTTCTTAAATATGTGACATAACACATTTTCATGTACAAAGAGATCAGCTTAGAGCTACGGGACGGCCAACCTGCCACAGACGAGTAAGTAACCGTAGCAGTAATAGGTTTGGACAAGATCAGCAATTAGCAAAAACACAATGAAAAATTGCATCAATGCAGCATGTCCTACATAATAAAACACATAAAGAGAAACACTAAAATCAGGCTTACTTAGAAGAAAAAGCAGTCCACCTGTACTCAAAGTCAGCAGAAGCCTGCTTACACCTTTTTTGCAAAAACCCGTATAGAAGGCTTCTGGATCTCCAAAAATAATTGCCATGTAATACATCCCAACGTGCTCACGATCACATATTGGAAGTTTTTCCTTGGCCTTTGTAATGTTGGCAACTAAAGTACGACCAAAAAATGTGTGTACAAACTTCGACCGTTTGTAGCAGATTCACCTTTGGACTAAACCCCAACAATGTATGTATTTTTAGAATTCTCAGGAACTCGAGATATCGAAAATCCGGAAAATTCCGGAATTCCGGTTGTCATTCACGGAAAATCTAAAATTTTTAGTTTTTCGCCAAATTTTTATCGCAATCAAAATTTTGTCTTCACGATCGAATAGAGCTGGTCCCGCTGCATATCTTTGCTCTTACAAGTTTTTCACGAAAATGCACCCAGTTTCCGGAATTCCGGGTTTTCAAAATTTCTGGATTTTAAAAATTCTCTTCAATACCCCACAATATGGGTACCATTCGAAAGCTCTTGATGAGCTGAACAAATCTTGTGATAGAACCAATGTCTGAAAATGCACCAAATTCCCGAAATTCACGAATTGCGGATTTCACACTAGCTTAGAAGGTTTTAGCGAATTCCTAGAAGTTACACTACAGTGTAAAGGACAACAGAACTTGCAAAAGAAACTTTCAATCGTGGACTTTTAAATAAAAATGAAATCTCAGCTGACAACATATGCTCTCTGTAAACGGATTGGTTGGTTAGGGTAAAAAGATGGCACCAAACAGAATAATTTGCATTTACTGCCTTGGCACTATTTCAGTGGTTGAATCCGTACAACCCAGAAACAATTAGAGAGAATTAAATACTACTATTTTTGATGAAATAAGCTTATCCGAATTTACTCTCACATGCTCAGAACAATGGTGGTTTATTTGTACCCAATATGGAAATGTGTACAATCATTGAATGTGTACACTCAATGGCAAAGTTATTTAATGTGTACATTCAATGATGGTTGTCAATTTATAGAATGTACACATTCAGTGAATATTCAAAAATTTCCTCCAATATCCACAAGATGGGTTTCATTTGAAAGCTCTCATCAGGCTGAACAACTTTTGCACTCAATGCACTCAATTCCCGAAATTCGCGAAAGCCGGATTTTTAGGATTTAAAAAAATTTCTGCAATGCCCACAATATGGATATAATTCGAAAGCTCTTGATGAGCTATACAAATCTTGTGATAGAACCAATGTCTGAAAATGCACCAAATTCCCGAAATTCACGAATTCCGGATTTCACACTAGCTTAGAAGGTTTTAGCGAATTCCGAGAACTGGGCTCATTTCTGCGAGTTACTTCTATTACAAGATTTGTTCAGCTCATCAAGAGCTTTCGAATGATACCCATATTGTGGGGTATTGGAGAAAATTTTTAAAATCCGGAAAATCCCGGAAAATCCGATTTTCTCGAATTCCGGGAAATGTGTGCATTTTCAAGAGTTCATTCTATTACAAAAGTTGTTCAGCTCGGTAAGAGCTTTCGAATGATACCCATCTTGTGGGTATTGGAGAAAATTATTAAAATCCGGAAATCTTGAAAACCCGGAATTCTGAAAACTGGGTGCATTTTCGTGAAAAACTTGTAAGAGCAAAAATATGCAGCGGGACCAGCTCTTCGATCGTGGAAACAAAATTTTAATTGCGATAAAAATTTGGCGAAAAACTAAAAATTTTAGATTTTCCGTGAATGGAACCCGGAATTCCGGAATTTTTCGGATTTTCTAAATCTCGAGTTCCTGAGGATTCTAAAAATATATACATTGTTGGGGTTTACTCCAAAGGTGAATCTGCTATAAACGGTCGAAGTTTGTACACACATTTTTTGGTCGTACTATAGTGCTTCTACAACCGGTCACTATTTTTTCAACCCGTTCGCTTGAGTTTCTCAAATTACAAACCACCATTCAGACATGACGTCCTTTTTTGTTACTGTCGCTTTAAGCATTCGCGATTAAGCTTTTGAGATACCACAAAGTATATATATTTTCTGAACCGGAACGAAGAGATTGTAATGGGTTGAGTCAGGAATTAAACCACACACTCAACGCCATTACGGCGCAAGGAAACGCGACCCGACTGGCAGAGATCTTTAGTCCAGGCGGCTCGAACAACGCTTTGTTTGGGGACGCCAGTATGGCACCTAGAGAAAATTAGAGGGGACACTAGCACAGCTATAGGCTCAGTTATCAATTCGTTGGGGCTATTCCCAGAATCCTACCTAGTTAAGCCCGGTTCATACTTCTGTCCGTTTGTCCGTTTTTGTTGTCCGTTTGTCCGTTTGTCTGTTTGTCCGTTTTAAAAGTTGATTCATACTTCTGCTGTTTTGCTACTTTGCTGTTATGCTGTTTTGCTGGTTGTCCGTTTGTCCTTTTGTCCGTTTCCAGGGTTGATTCATACCTTTGCTGTTTTGCTGTTTTGCTGTTGTCCGTTTGTCCGTAAGGGTTGTCCGTTTGGACTTGAGCAATGTTCAACTTTTTCCGTTTGTCCGTATGCAACAACCAATGGGAAACGACCAGAACTATCACGTGCTTGTTAAGTAAGCGTCTGTATTTGATTTTTGAATGGTTTTGACATTAATTAGGTGAAATATTGACAACATTATGAAACTACTTTCAAAGGTAACTTGATTTTAAAGTTTTGAATGTTTTTGAAGAGAACGACATTTATAAGTAACATAATGCTGTAGCCAATCAGTATAAAAAGCAAGTGTCAGGTGACTCGAAAACAGAAACAGCAATCCAGCAATACAGCAAAAGTTTAAATAGTGTCTTGAAACAGAAAATAGACACCATCAATACGGACAAACGGAAACGGACAAACGGACAATCAGCAAAATAAGTATGAACCACTTTGTCCTTTTTAAAAACGGACAACCGGACAACCAGACAAACAGACAAACGGACAAAAGTACAAACGGACAAACGGAAAATAAGTATGACCCGGGCTTTACCCCAGGGATCAGGATCAAATAAATGTTGTTAAAGGTTGTAATGTAAAACTGAAGACAACCGGACTACTTGATGAATAAAGTACAGCACGTGAAGTAAATACAAACGGGCTACCAACGGTGGGGATAGTTTATGTGCAACCGGCAACCCAACTGCACGCACTCAATAGGGTAATAACAATATTAGGGACGGTCAAAATAAACAGCAAGGCACAAATAAAGGGGGAAAGGCAGGAGAGACAAAGACAGCACCACACAGAAAAACAAACTGTCTCATCTTTATAACAAGTCTGGAAAACTTGTTTGTCAGCGTCAAGTGATCAGCCGAACACTTTGGCAACCAGATATATGCAAATGAGCCCTTGAATAGTTTTAGAAAAAAAGAATTGAAATGGGAAGTGTGAAGAAAAGGAAGGTAGGTAGTAGCGTCTCCGCTACCCTACATTGCAAGATCTTTCTTTTCGTGAAAATATTTTTTGAACCTTTCGCGATTTCTAAGGACGCCGCTTTTATATGTCCAGAAAATTTGTAACTACTACGACCACAATCTTTTCGCGACGGCACAGCCGCAACGAATACCCTATTTTCAGAAACTGATTATGGAAGCTCAAAATGTGTGTAAAAGTCTGGCTCCATGAATGTGTGGTATGTGTAAATCATACAATAGTGAACTGGGGACAGAAACAAGCGAAGTCGCAATGAAGTAGAATATCTGACTATCCGAAACCTTGCGGAACGATGATGCAGTGAAACTATTTAAAATATGTGTTCAGCACTAATCTTGAGTTGTTAGCAAACCAAAGCACACTGAAACACTCACAATCTCTATGCTGCGCTCGCTTTTAGCGCTTTGGTAATCCGTGCCCTTGTGCGGCCGGAAACTTTGATTCCTTATCAAAATCAATAAAATTTATTGCAAGCAAAAATAATTTTGCTGTCTTGTCTACCAATAAGTTTGAAAGTTTGAAAGTTTGAAAGTTTGAAAGGAGATCGCCGCGTCCATTTTTCAATAGAAAATTGTATATTGTGAATGTCTTACAATAGTTACTCTACTCGACAACAGTACTCATTTCAACAAAATTTGCTTCTTGTCCGAATGTCTTACATTCCAAATTTCAACCTTTTTGGTTAAAAAATGTGTGAGTTATTCTGTTATTTTGTTTCTCAAAATGTGATTTTTGCTGCTTTTTTCAACTTTGACTGGCTATTACTCGTGACTCACTCATTATAAAAATTTTTCATTTTGATTTTTAAGACCGCGTAGGAGTTTGCTTTCAACTTTGCTTTAATATATGTGGTATTTCAAAATTTGAGAGCCAAGTTTTTTCGAAAAATGCTGTCACCCAACATTTTAGCAACTCGATTGTATCGAAAGTTGATAAAATACTACCATAGTAGTTTGAAAAATTCCTGAATGAATTGTGGTCGTAGCAATTGCCAATCTTTCTGGACGCATAAAGCGGGCACCCTTCGAAAACATTTTTCCCGAAAGATTTCATCTTTCCTGTTCGGAAAATCTATAATGTATGGTAGCTATTTTGAAGCGCTTTTGAGATATAAAGAAAACAATTTCGCGTTCAGATTCTTGATCAGACGTTAGTTTGACACCTTCAGATCCAAGAGTTCAGATTCCAGGATATGGAAACAACTGAGAACTTATTGGAAATTTTCCAGTGATTCTTTGTTTAATTGGGATCAATATCTTTTAACAGGCGACTTATGCACAAATGTATAAGTTTCTGCAGCTCTTTTTGTTGTGTTGTCATGAGCTCGCTGTTTCATGTTGTAGACTGTTTTACCACTAAAATAATTTGTGTGTCATTTCCCTTATAATCTTCGGATCAGCTCAATTAATGAGGTGATTGTCAATTTCAACTAATGTCAGTACTTAAGACGTCAGGCCGCGATGGAGTGTTAGCTATTGCAATTAGTTCTCCTAGTTTATGACTACTTCAAAGACTAGTCACCTTCACACGTATAAAGTATTCCAAGATTCCTGTTTAATTAGACATCATGTATTGATATTGATTTATTGAATATGCGCACTGCAGTTAAAAATCCGTATAGATAAAGCTGTGCTGCGCGACTACAGTAACATCAAGTTCAAACCACAACGGTTAGCGGTATAACAGTATCTGTTACTTTTGAATCCAGGAAAGAATAGCGTACTCCAGCAGCAAACACAGCGTTTGTACAACGCTGAAAATGGAGCATCCAATCTAAACGCAAAAACACAATTCTGAGACTACCAAAATGATGGGGCGACTCATTTGTTTGTCGACTGTTGTCCAGACTCCCAATGATTCTGACAATGCAATTGCTTTGCTAGCAGCTTGCATTTACGGACTCATGAAAACTTATTGCATTGCTAATCTGCTAAATCGTTAAACCTTAATACGTTAGAATACGTTAAAATACGTTCATCTTATAAAAATCAAGCTGCTGAGGGTGTAATGCAGCGAAGCAAACGGAAAGTTCTTAGTTGTAAGGGGTAGTTGGTAACAATGAGTCAGCAATTCCCCACCGAAGTAAAGATCTTATTTACCCATGCTGCTATAACACCACCAATAGCAGAGACAGCTCCATCAGCAGAAAGCTTTAAACGTTCTCTAAAGATATCTTCCTTGAGCGTTTCATACTTCATGACCAACACCGCCTCGTTGCTGACATTCGACTTTAGTCTGTAACAGAAACGGATGATTGGATGTCATTCAAAAGTCTTTTACTGTATTCAACATTGAACATGTATGCACAACTATCGGTTTCGCTACGCAGAAGAAAAGAAGATGATGAAGAATTTTCCAATAACAAAATGTGAAGCTTCCATGAGAGAGCTAAACCAAATGCCTCATCGTGGTTTGATTTCCAATAATAGTTTCAAAGAATATCGAATTAAGAGAACTTGCATTAATGCTATGCTTGCAAACAAAGGTTGCAATAACGTATAGAAGGCTTAGATAAATAGTATGTCATGAGGATACAAAATAAAAGAATTAATAGACCACTGGTCGGCTTAGCGTTTGAAAGTGATTGGAAATAGAGACGGTCAGGTTAACGTAAAAGTCAGGCTAGAATAGACTGGAACTAGCCAGTGTTGTCCATGAACCTAATTATACATGAAATGGGCAGTATTCCATGTCACCTTTCCGGTTAGCCATAACATAATCCAAGATATAAGAAATTTGACACTGACATCTGACACATCTGTGATTAGATGCCAGCAAACGTGCGTAGTATTAAAGTGTGCATTATGAGAGTGTGACAAGTGTCATACACGGCTTTATCAGCTCGCTACAACCTCTACACGTCATCAGCTGCCGCCCCCAATAAATCAGGCTCCAACTTATCAAATCAAACTAGAACGCTATGTTTGCACGCTGAAGCTTGAAGTCAGAACTATCCAGTTGGTCCAAAGTGCGTCTGCTGCGTGCAAGAATAGCGGGTGAATTTCTTTGCAAATTTGTGAAGGGGGGTCTTCCAACAGCGAGCATCGGAAGTATTATCGGAAGCTCATATTTAGCGTATGACGCTTGTCATACTTTGTATTACGTACTCTTGGTGGTATCAATTGATGCAGAGTTTCTTCTACAGGTTACAATTACAGTAAGCATAGTATAGTATAAGTTACACTACAGTGTAAAGGACAACAGAACTTGCAAAAGAAACTTTCAATCGTGGACTTTTAAATAAAAATGAAATCTCAGCTGACAACATATGCTCTCTGTAAACGGATTGGTTGGTTAGGGTAAAAAGATGGCACCAAACAGAATAATTTGCATTTACTGCCTTGGCACTATTTCAGTGGTTGAATCCGTACAACCCAGAAACAATTAGAGAGAATTAAATACTACTATTTTTGATGAAATAAGCTTATCCGAATTTACTCTCACATGCTCAGAACAATGGTGGTTTACTTGTACCCAATATGGAAATGTGTACAATCATTGAATGTGTACACTCAATGGCAAAGTTATTTAATGTGTACATTCAATGATGGTTGTCAATTTATAGAATGTACACATTCAGTGAATATTCAAAAATTTCCTCCAATATCCACAAGATGGGTTTCATTTGAAAGCTCTCATCAGGGTGAACAACTTTTGCACTCAATGCACTCAATTCCCGAAATTCGCGAAAGCCGGATTTTTAGGATTTAAAAAAATTTCTGCAATGCCCACAATATGGATATAATTCGAAAGCTCTTGATGAGCTATACAAATTTTGTATTAGAACCAATGTCCAAAAGCGCACCAAATTCCCGGAATTGACAAATTCCGGATTTCACCATGGCTTGGAAGTTTTCTTGAATTCCGATAAGTGGGTTCATTTCGGCGAGTTGGCTCTATTAGAAACTTTGCTCAGTCCGATAAGAGCTTTCGAGTGATATCCATCTTGTGGGTATTTGAGGTAATTTTTAAAATCCGGTAATTTAAAAATCCGGAAATTGGGTGCATTTTGATTGAGATAAAAATTGCGCGAAAAACTATTAATTTCAAATTTCAAATCAACAATCTTAGTTTCGTTTGTTCTTTCATTTGCCTTGAATGAAATCCGGAATTCTGGATATCTCCGGATTTATAAATCTCGGGTTCCTGAGGATTCTAAAATTATATACATTATACAGACTACCTTCAAGTGATAGCTTAGGACAGCCGCTCACATTTCGGTTCCAAATTTTTTGTCAGACTTTAATGTCCCCCTGCATTTGGCAACAGGTGCAGGTGCATAACCAATTCCAAAAATTCCCTTATGACTACACTCCATCCCATAAAATATAATTAGTTAGCCGAAATAGGTGTTCAACCGTCGATGTTTATATTTAAGTGGTATGTCCGAAAATTCAACTATGATTTTGGCTTTAAAATTCACTCTTCAGGCATAAAATAAAATGTTTAACACTGCTAACACTGTGCCGAAAGTGATTGGATTAACGGTGACACTTTTTACACGCATGACTTTGCTGGCTCTAACTTTGACAGACAGAAGATGTTACCTGGATGAAGAAGTAGTCCATCTGTACTCGAAGTCATCGCAGGCCTGCTTACAAGTTTGTTTGCAGAAGTCGGTGCGGTAGGCTTGGCGATCGCTGAAAATACTCCCCATGTAACAGATCGCCCCCTGTTCAAGATTACATATTGGTAAGATATCTTTAGACTTTGTCAGATTTGCAACCATTACTAAATCACAGTCTCCGCAGCCACTCCCTAGATTGTTTTCCATTCGTTCGCTTGCCTTTCTCAGATTGCAGACCACCAAGCAGGCATGACGACCTTTTTCGTCGTTGTGACATGGATTAAGCTTGCTATTAACCCTTAGGTGACGCACTCGTTGCAGAGATAACAAAGTCGTTGTTTTCGGCTGAAGGTAGATTGTCTGGAGTGATAACATGTTTACTTCATCTGACAAAAGAATTTCGAAACCTTCGTTATGCGCCATTAAGGCATTGAAATTACTGGGGTTCCTGCTGATGAGATTGAAGATGATGCCTAGAGATAGAAAATTGTGGCAATACTGACCATTAATAATTATTGGCGTTATGCAACTTAGAAATTGCCAAACATGTGAAAGGATTTTACTGAAAGTGAGTGAGTGACTTTGTGCCGATAAGGGTATGTTTTATAGTTGTGAACTTTATCGAAAATTAAAATACCTATGGACTCTTAGCCTGCAATGTACGCCGTTCTTAAGCTCATAATCTTTTACGTAACCAAGAAATCCAAGTTTTCATCGTAAATTAAATATGGTACTGGTGGCCGAGAAAATTACTTATCTAATGTTGTCCTGATGTCCATAGAAGAGGTGAGGTAATGATGAGCATTTCGGCTTATACGCGTGACACGACGAAGGCCCGGATCGCTCGTCGGAACGAACGGTGCCGACATCTATTGGTTAGCGGATCGAGACGGATCGGGCAGGGCCGGGCCGAAAAATTTATTAGCCGTAGGCTGGAGCCGATTGTAATGCGCTGCGTCGACTATATGTACGGTTGAGAAATCACTAATAGCAGCTCACAAATTATTTATTCTGTCTACGTTACAGCAAAAATTTAGCGCTGTAGAATTTAGCGTTTCCATGTTGTGTTGAAGCTTTTGAAGTAAAATTTTGTAATCTTGCTTCGAGTCGAATTGTCTGTGTGCTCACGGGCCGGGAAGGGTACAGCCCGTGCTCGTCTCTAGTGGTAAACATAAACCAATATGGGCAGTTCCCCCTTAAAATTTTGTTGGTCACGAAACAAAAGAAAATTTAGCATTAGTCAGCCAGTTCTCATAAATTTCGTTGAAATAGTAATACTCAATTTTAGGGTTGCAAAAACGGTGTGATATGTTGCGATATCATTGTAGAAAGCTATGTTAAATAATCACGAAATTAAACAAAAGACTGCAGGTATGTCCGACTGGTATGTATGTCCGACTTAGCTCATCCGATTACCCTGACTAACTGCAATAAAAATAGATACCAAATGGTGATGCGAGTTTATTCTTCAACTATATGCTATATGTTTATGCTATGTAAAAAGACAAAACTCAAGTTTCAAGGCACAAAACACAAAACTTTACAATTGGAAAGCTCACCGGCACCAGACACATCAAAATACTAAAAAAAGGGAAACAGACCTTCTCCAAGAAGAGAAACTATCAAAAAATTGGCTCAATGTGCCGTAAATAATGGAAAAAAAACTCGTCGCCCAAAGCGACACCTCCCCCAAGAATAGACCAACCTTAGAACCTAAACGTTTGACTGCGCAATTTAGCTAGCCATGCCAGAGTCTGCACACAACATTTTGCATTTAGTGGTTGCATGAATTTTTACTAATTTGACCAGCTGAAACATTAGAAATATTTCCACACTATGTCGTAGGGATTGAATTTTCTCAAGCTTAGGTACAAGAATTTGGACTGCTTTGCTGCTGCAATCCACACCCATAAACGCTTGTTGCACAATATTCGTTTGTTTCCGTCTGTCAAAAGATATTGAGCACACAAGCCTAGCAAGACAGATTCGTTCAAGCTAAGTTTGCCTCAAAATGATTCCACGAAGTTGAAATGGAATGGTCGGAACTGCGCTGTCCAATATTTGTCAAAACCAAATTCCAGTTTCGTGGATGGAATCCTGTTGACTGAGATAAGGCACGTAAACTTTTTGATGATTTCAGCTATGTATTTTTGGAATTAAGTTTCGATATGGCTAGGACTGGGTAAGACACGTAAGGTTTAAACTTAATTAAACCAACGTTTTTAGATTTAACTGTTTCTGTGACTGGGCTTAGCCTTACAATTATTTTACGCTGGAACAGCTGGAAACCTGCTGCCAAGAATTAGCTTTAAACAAATGCCACGGTATGGAGCTGGATTGGTTGGAATGCAGCTGGCTGGTTTTTTGCCTCAAAAATATTCTTTGGAATAAAGCAAGCATGATTGCTTAGGTTTGTTTACTCAATATCTTTTGATAGGGGCACAACAGATTTAGTGGCACGACATTAAATTTAAAGCAAGTTTTTGTAGCGTTTGCACGTGTTTCAATATAGATAGGGGATGTATAGGAATAAGTTCGTAAAATAGGTGCGTGGCGTAGGAGCTGACACAATGCCTTAGGCTAAGGCATTTAAGTATTTTTTCGGGTGTTTAAGACGTTAGTATTCAAAAATTTTTCGGGTCGGAGGTGCTGTAGTGACATCCTTCTTTCTTTCATTTATAATCTTGTATTATTCTACAGCCATCGTGCACCACCTATCAGCTTGAGCTTGTCTCGCGGGGTGCGTGCCTTTGGCAGGGCTATATGCCTATTCAAAAACGTGTCACTACAGTTTGGGAACGAATTCCAACTTAAGCTTAGTTTGATTGTGCCGGCTCAATCGGTAGACCGTTGGCCTAGATCGCCAAAGGTTGTGGTGCGATCCCCACCTCAGGAACGAATTTTTTGGGTCAGAGGAGCTGTAGTGATATCCTTCTTTCTTTCTTTCATTTATTATTATTATTGCTATTATTTAACTAGCTCAATTCCTTGCATCCGGAGCTGATTACATTGTTGCTTGCTCTACAGCATTGTTACTGACCAGTATTTGCTCTACAGTATTGCTATTGCACGGTGTTCGTTGTGTTATTGTCGTACAGTTTTAGCAGTGCTGAAATTTTGTACAGTGTCGCGCTCTCGTCTTGCACACACACGTTTTACTTGTTGTTATCGTTGCCTGTTGCTGTTATTTGTTTAATGCTTTAGTTATTTGTTGTTGTATTTACTATTTTTTGCCTTTGTTGCTTCTTTTTGTTACGTTTATTTTGTCAATAAACAAACATTTGCACGTGTGGACAATGAATTCAGAGAGATATAAAGCTCTATGTTGTTCGTTTTGTATCCAAACTTAATTGCAAAGGTCCAACAATTTAAACATAAGCTTGGTTCGATTGTGTCTGTGTAGTTCAATCAGTAGAGCATCGGCCTAGTTAGTAGAAGGTTGCAGGTTTGATTGGAAACCACAGGCCCGAATTTTTTGCAACCACAGGCCCGAATCTGCACGTGTGGACAATGAATTCAGAGAAATATAAGGGTCTATGTGATTCGTTTTGCACTCAAGCTTACTTGCAAAAGCAACGATTTAAACGTAATGCTGTGTGTAAATTTAATCCTATAGGCTTTAATTCTTTACGAAAGTGGGAGAAACTTTTCAAATACATAATACTTTGGTGCTCCTTAACATTGTGAGACCAGTCCAGTATTTTTAGGTTAAAAGATAGAAGGATTTAATTTTAGGTCTTATTCTCTCAGTACGAAGACGATACACCAGATTAGTTGTTATGGCAGTGGAAAGAGGGCACAAACATGAACATTTTTGTTTTTAAAACATCTGAGCTATCTCTTGTGGTTAAGACAGTATAAGAGAAATACGATTTGGTAGGTTCAAAAATGGGAAAATTTCGAGGAATGAACTTTTTCCAAAGCATATACTACCAAATCTTGCGGACAATTATGGCTTATTTATACTCGATCGATCCTCTGCATCACTGCACATTTCATCAATGCCCCTATTAGCTGGTCATCGTTGTTCTAGGCTGAAGAGTTGGCAAAAAACCTATTTAAACAAAACTGGGAATATTTTGTTTTAAACATCGATTTCAAAATAATTACCCAATAGCGTCGCATAATTTTAGGCAGGACGTACATTCGCGTCATTGCGGAGAGGTATTTGTTTTGGTTTGAGCTAAAAAATCTCCCGTTGCGAGAAAACTGAATAAAAATTTGCAAAATTTCGTATTTGCTGGATTTTCTGGAGTATTGAGTCATGTTGAACCAAGTCCAAACAATGTCAATCGGCCAACATTTTTTTATATTGTGGTAGGAGAAGTAGTAGAGTAGTGTTCAAAAATTTTGGTCAATATTCAGTCTCTCAGTATTTTAGAAAATTTTTGCTACTCTTTTGCTAATTTTGCTCATGTAAATGTACAGGTTATAAACTTTAAAACGGCGTACATAGCTCCTTTCAACTCCAAAATTGCGAAAGTTATAGCGTTTCAGCACCACAAAAGCACTGCACAAATAGATACCAGCACCGTAAGCTTGGTTCGATTGCGTTTGAGTCTTGTTAACTAAAGGTTGTAGATTTGATTGAAACCACAGGCCCGAATTTTTCGGGTCTGTGGTGCTGTAGTGACAACTTTCTTTCTTTCGTCTGTTATCTTGTATTCTTACTCGTTTCTGGTTAAATAATCACCTGGAAACATTGAAGACTTCAAAGATATGAGTAGATGTAAATCCCGGGCGCTGGAACAATCAAAACAACAAACAAACAAACAAACAAACAAACAAACAAACAAACAAACAAACAAACAAACAAACAAACAAACAAACAGCCATCACTAGTATAAAATATCTAGGCTTCAGATCCTATCCAGTTCACAACGGCTGCGCAATATCTGAAGTCCCCACGCTGCGGATTACCAGAAGTTTTTAACCGTTTCAACTCCTGCCAGGTAGTCTCATCAGACAGCTAGGCTTCCGTACGGTTTCTTTGTTGTTTGTTTATTGAATAAATACATAAATAAATACAGTTAAATAAAGCATACAGTTATTTTTAAATTTTGTAATGTTAAGTACTTGGTACGCGAAGTGTATTTCATTCAATACTTTGAATAATTTCTTCATCTATCTTGTGTAGAATTCTCGGCTTCGGCCATATCAGTAATTAGCCACCTTTGTCAATTAGTTAGTTGAAGTGTGTCTTCGGTTGAGTCAAGTGGCCTGCGGTCGTCAATATTTGTCTTCATTGTATTAGCTGTGCCTTTTATGGTTATGCCTCTTTAATAAATTGTAAGGTCTACACAGTAAATTATCATGCCTTTATATTTTTATTAGGGAAGGTTTAGTTAGTTAGGTAGGTTTCTATATTCGCGAGAGTTACACCCATAGAGTAACCTGCAATAGATTAGATTAGCCTTATAATTGCGGGTTGGACACCGGACAGTCTGTTGGTGGTTAAGAATAATGTCCATATGCATAACTACGAACACCATCATCCATTAAATATCTTTTATCATCAAAAGGGGGCAGTCCCTTCTTATTAACATGCACACTATACAAGTTATGTGTGTCACTCCAAATGAAGTCCATAGTACAGTACATACATAGTAAAACCTTCAAAAATTGTTGGCACGCATTGTTTCTAATGTCCATATGCATAACTACTAACACCATCATCAATTAAATATCTTTTATCATCAAAAGGGGGCAGTCCCTTCTTATTAACATGCACACTATACAAGTTAAGTGTGTCACTCCTAATGAAGTTCATAGTACAGTACAAAGTAAAACCAAGTAACTTGGGAGCAATATGTCGAGTAACCGTCTCGATGCGGCGCACTGGTTATTCAGCTGTATTATTGCTATGAAGAACGTTTTCAATAGCTAAACTCAGAGAATCTTGGAGTTTCACCTTCCAAACATACCAGCGTAAATTATCTACTTTGATTTTATACCCAGTGCCATCACTTATTAAAGCAAACTTGTTAGCATTTCTACGTTGTTCTATTATCAGTTCAGTATCGCTCAGCATGTATCTGTCTTTTCTTAATGAAATCCACATGCAACGGAGCCAGCAATTTTTTTATTTGTCATTTGTAAAGGTTTCCACTCCATTTCAGTGATATTGAGCACAAGTCTCCAAAACCTTTATCCTTATGAAACATTTCCATGTGTTGGTGGTTAGTTTTTGAATCCCATCCAAGTTTAGCAGCAATTCCAGGTAGGATTTGTAGGCATACTGTTTTCAATTTCTTGATCAATGATCTTAACAATTACTCGCTCAAATAAAGTAGAACCAAGCAGGTTCGTTGCAGCAACAATAAGCTAGGCGGTGTCTACAGTTCCTCCTGTTGCAGTCGGTTACGCTAGATCCTTCCCATCCTTAGATACAAGCTTCAGTTTCAAGCGCAGGTAGTTTTTATTCAAATCCAACATGAATGAAGCCTTAGCTATATGTAGTCTACATTGTCTACCTCTTCTCCGCTGCATCTTGTGTAGGAGGTAAGGATAACGGGTCTAGTTCACTTTTAAAACCAGGAAATGATTACGCGTCCAGCTGTCCATGATTGAATACGTCGATATGCTAAGACAAATAACCTCATGTGTCCAGATTACGATAATTCTTCCTCAAATTCGTGGATTACGGTTTTAGATGCTAACGATCTGTATAGCTGGGCTATGTCACAATCCCTACCGGTTAAAGACTTCGAACGGATAGACAATTTTGATACTATTGATTGGTTGGAACAGCAGATGGAGTAGAAAGCTGGTACTGTGCTAGAGATTGACTTAGAATACTCTCAACATTGCATGACTACAAAAACTCATATCCGCCAGCCCCTGAAAAACTGTCTGTTGCTGATGATATGCTTTCCCCTGTGCATCCAAGCTAAAGAAAGACTTACACATGTGCTGTCAGAACTAGAAAAATTGGTTCCCCAATCTCCTACCCAAGAAACACTGTCGTGTTCACTGCATCAATTTGAAGCAACACATAGCTTTGGGACTTCAACTCACTAAAGTACATTAGTATCAGCTGCTAAATAATGCAGTCTTCGGGGAAAACAATGAGAACTTTCGAGCTTACCAACACATCAAATTGCTTACTGACTCTAACAAATATCATAACTTGATTAATTGCGATTCAAATCTTATAGACAATAGTACTTACATTTATCAATTTTATTTTATATTTTTCTTTACAGACTTCGATAGGATCCATTCCATAACTATCAAAGTATTCAACGTATTGATCAAAGCACATGCCAATCCGATGTTCTCCTGGTGCTGTAGAAGGATCAGTGTTTAGAACAAAACAGGCTGGTCTCTGAATAGCATGGTAGACTCTGACACTTTGCTTATCGATTGGCAAGGGGTACCAAGGGAAACCTCAAAACGTTTTGTCTTCGATTTTGTCTAAGGCGGCAATAAGGAAGACCCACACCAGTGCACACCTTTCGCAAAACAAAAGGGGGTCCACCATGAAAACTTTTATGATCACGAATAGTGTAAGGTGTAAGCTTAACGAAAAGTTTAAGTTTAAACTAACTTAAGTATTAACTTTTATGAGTTATTTAAATTTAATTTTAATTTATACCTACTATATAATTGCGACTTAACATTCAAATGAGAAGCTAGTTTGTACCTACTAATAAACTGGTTTAGAAATAAATATTTTCATCTCTTTTTCATTTTTCTAATTTTGTCACCATTATTTCGCCAGCTTTGGATGTTAAATTACAAACAAGAGTGGATTAAATTATTGACAGTTAAAAGTAAAACACAATTTTATGTCCAGCAGATAGTAGAGGGTTTATTTATTTATAGGCATAAGTATAATTTTTAGTTTTTCCAGTTTAATATGTAGGCATAAGTATAATTGTGAGTATTGAAAGATTAGTGTAGACATAAGGACAGTCCTTAATTTTGTTAAGGTTTAGGCAGAAGTTAAATAGGCGTAAGTAAAGTACGTACACGTCTAAAAGAAGTGGGTCAGAGTCAGAATCCTTTATTTCTGCTACTATTGCAATATATTACAATCAATTACTACACAATCTTCCGTTGACTGGATGTTTATACAATTTTGGTCTTGAGTCCCCCATTTAGTATTACTGATATAGGATTCTGTCGACTAGCTGTCTATTATGCTCTTCGATTATGAACCTCAATCTTTTAACTAAATGTTGAGGAGAACCCTTTCACGTTGAATTCCTGAATAAGTTGTCCACTAAGATGGTTTGCTCCAGTTTTGTTAACAATTGTTGCCATGGACCTGATGTTGTATTCATGGTGGTCTGTACTGATTTAACTGATGTCTTTTATGGCTATTATGCTTAACCTGCATGATTAATTAATTTCTCAACATCGTGTTATCGCGATACGCCCATGACCATGTTTAAGTTCTATAGATCAATTTCTACTCAAACCAATATTTACAAATTTTTGGAGTTTTAATTATTATATCATTATCATTAACATCATTATCATCATCATTATCATTATAAAAAGACAATTCAGTTATATAAGCATAGACAATACAAGAAAGCGTAAGTGCATTTTAGCAATGCTTATAAAGCCTTGGCGGGGTAGCAGACATCGCTCACACAGGATGGATCAAGATGGGGTCGTACACGTAGTAGCCCCGGTCTTCGTTATAGCGGCCATTGATGCTATAAGGCCAACCATGTCTTTGTTGGTTGATCTAATGATGGGAACATCTCCACCAAAGGTTGCCTCAATATAGAACAAATATATGGGCTTCTGACACATTGGGCAGGTAGGTTGGTGGTTGTTTCCTCCATTTTCTTAACGCAGGATGTGCAAATCAGGTGATGACATAGAGAGAGGATGTTGAGGATTTCAGTGCCGTAACAGATCATGCAGATCTTGGTTGGTTCCTAAAATAAATAAATATTTATGTTTGTGTATGTGTACATATATTTGTATATACATACAGACAAATATAAGTACGTGTAATTGTTAAAAAATCTTAATAGTGTTCTTTTGGATAAAAATCAATTATATTTTATAAAAGATTTTTCCAATAAATTGATTTAATAACAAATTTTCAAAATAAATTAATAACAGATTATTATGAAATTCTTCAGCATTTTTCACTTACATTTTCTTCACCTTTAGCAATAGCATTTTCCATGTCGTTGATGTGGGCGTCCCTTGTTCTCTTTAGGATTTGGTCTGGTTGTAGCAAATGTTGATCCATTTGTTCAACGAACATCCATTCCTTCGTATTCTCTCTGAGCTGAACCAAATATTGATTTCTGTCATTGAAAATTTTCTCAAATTTTGTTGTTTACTTTTTCCGGAGTATAGTGTTATTACTGAAATTTAATTTTATTTTTATCTGGACTTTTAAAATAAGCTTACCTTTCTTATGACTTAAACAAGGGTCGACGTTTGTTTTTCAGAAATGTTGAAAGGGCTTGCAAGGCATTTTATAAGTTGTCCATTGGTTCCCAGCTAGCTTCGCTCATAGGTTGATTCTTTCATTTTACCAGAAAATATCGTATGTTATTGCAGGTTTTCAAAAAAAATTAAAGTCCTTGTGTTTATACTTATTTGTGAGTTTTTGTTAATTAGGTCATGCACTTTTCCTTAGCGTTGAGTGATTGGTTGTTTCATGAAATATATTAAATTCACTAAATCATTTACATTTTTACTTTAAGACAAATATTGGCTAAGAATATCATTAACTTATCGCATCTAAAATTCGTTCAACTTCGAAGATCTGTCCAAAGAAAGAAATATCGACACTAATCTCAGTTAAACTGATCTTAGTGGAATTTGCTACTACTTATATATGTATTTTCTGAATGCTTCAATGTTAATTATTTATGATTGTTGTCTGGCTACCTTTTGGCGACGTCTTCCTTTTTGGTGTATTTAACTCAGTGTCTTGATTAATTAGGTAGGTTTTACTCAGTTTCAGTTTCTACCTTAAACTATAGATTGAAGTTGCACTTTCTAAAGTTAATTTAGTAGTCTGGGAGAGTGTAGCTTAGAATTCAAAACTTGTTAACTTATGCATAAACAAGTAATTGTCCCCATATTCGCGGTCAACTTAGTTACAAAGTTAAATATTCCCGAACTTTGTGGTCTTTTTGTAAACAGGTTGTATGGTATTGAAGGTAATTCTAATTTGACCAGATGTAAGCTAGAACTTGCAATAAAAGGTTATTTCTGATGCTTAATGCTAAATTCGTCATAAAGATAATTGTCTCTTTTGGTAATAATGGTCTCTTTTGGAAGCAAGTTGAATGGTATTGCAAAGCATACGTGTAGAAGCGACACACTGTATTTAATCATCCGATATATATCTATCATCCTAGAGGATCAAAGTCCTTGTTTTCCAATTCAATGTTTTTAAAGCCTTTACTACATTCTTCCTTCCGCACAAAATTTAATGTCCTCTTTGACCCCGTTTTCCATACCGTTGAATTTCGTAATCCAATGGTGCCAAAGGTCTTTCATATCGTCTTCTTTCTCGTAGATGGTATCTGGGTTCAGCGTCTTGAACATTCGGTTCTTGATGATGAACCGGAAGGAGGGGTTCTTCTATAGTGGGTATGTCTTCGGGTTCAACTTGATCCCCTTTCCTTTGGAAACGGGGCGGTTGGGCCTTCGTAAGCATTCTTGTATTCCATACTCTGCCGTTTTCCAAAACAACAGTAGACGGACCCTTTCTGGCAACTACTTGTAAAGGTCCGGAGAACTTCTTGTACTTCTTCCCTGGTAGTCGGTGCTTGACAAATTCTCCAATCACAAAACTGTCACTCTTAGCAGATCGTTTGGTATCAGCATACGATTTCATGTTTTGTTGGTACCGATCAACTCTATTCTTTATATCAGTTAGCGGTCTCTGCACTTGCTTGTGTTCTAGGATAGGGTTGTTAAGTTTAGTGCGAACTGACCGACCAAACATAAGGTTGGCCGGGTTGGCTCCAGTCGCTCTATGAGGGGTAGTTCGATAGGCGGACAGGGTATTGGTTATTCCTTGCTTCCAGGTCATACCAGTCAAAGGGAAACTTTGGATTTGTTCTTTGAGGTATCTGATGAATCGCTCAACCGCTCCATTCGCTGAAGGGTTATAGACTGCAGTTAGGCTGTGCTGAATCTTGTAGTGATGGAGGTATTCCCGAAACTCTAGACTTGTGAACTGCGGTCCATTGTCGGTTATGATCTGTTTCGGAAGCCCAAATCGATAAAACAGCGGTTCCAGGAAGCTTATGATGGTTTTAGCGGTAGGACTTGCACAAATTCCAACTTCCGGCCACTTAGTGAAATGGTCATAAAGAACCAGAAGATATGGTTTATTGGCTGGTGCTGAGGACAAAGGACCTGCTATATCCAAAGAAACCCGCTGCCATGGGGCCTCAGGCAGAGGAATTGGCTGAATCGGCGTTTCTCTTGTCTTTGCGGTCTTGTCTAAGGAGTTGCAGACATGGCAATGACTTATCATGGTTTCAACTTGAGAGTCAAGGTTCGGCCACCAGTAGTATTGTCGTAGTAGGTTCTTCGTTCTCGACATTCCTTGATGAGTTTCATGGGCGATAAGGATTAGCCTTGCCTGGAGGGAACGTGGAATGATAATTCGGTGATCGCTCCTACAAACACACTCTTCCCAAAGGAACAGCTCTTCTTGGATGTGGTAAAAGGGAAACAGTTCTGGTGGAACTGAACTTTTCTGTGGCCAACCCTCCAAAATGAATTTTGTGATTTGCTGCAATATTGCATCATTCTTGGTGGCTTCCTGTATGTCATCAATAACGATGGTAGGATTGGCGTGAATGTGCGCTACTGTTATATCGTCGTCGACAAACAAAGTAGGCTCAGGTAGTGGTAATCGGGAAAGGGCATCTGCTACCAGATTGAGCGAACCTGGCCGGAATTCCGTTTTGAAGTCGTATTGAAGAAGGCGTGCGTACCAACGTGATATACGCATGGGTTTCCGCCCCCTTCCTGCAGTATCCAATAGAACGGTTAGGGCCTGGTGATCGGTACGAAGCGTAAATGGTCTGCCCCAGAGAAATGTGTGCCATCTCTCGCAAGCCCAAACGCAAGCGAGGGCCTCACGTTCGGCAACAGAATATTTCCTTTCACGGTCCGACAGGGTACAGGACGCAAAGGCAATGACCTTCTCTTTACCATCTTGAATCTGGGATAAGGTGGCTCCAAGGCCGTAGCCTGATGCATCAGTGGTAACAATGGTTCTTGCTGCTGAATCGAAAATTCCGAGAGCAGGAGCCTTCGCTATCTCAGACTTTAACTTTGTGAAGGCCTCCTTCTGGTGTGGTCCCCATACAAACTTCGGATTTTCAGCTCGGGTCAGCGACCGTAGAGGCTCGCACATGGTTGCGAAGTTGGGTACAAACTTTAGGTAAAAGGAACACATACCAAGAAACGATCTAACCATTGCCAGATCGGTGGGTTCAGGGGCTTCATTGATGGCCTTCAGGTTTTTCGATGCTGGTTTCATTCCAGCTGCTGAAATGACGTGACCAAGGAATCCAACTTCGGTAGCAGAAATTTCTAGCTTGGACAGTTCAAGACGGACATCTCTTTGTTCCAGCTTGCGGAGAACGTTGTGTAATCTTTCATCGTGTTGCTTCTGGTCTTTGCCTGCCACCAAAATATCATCCTGATATCCTATGACACCTGGTATGTCTGCCAAAATGATCTGTATCATTTTCTGAAAGGCGGCTGCAGAAGACTTCAAACCCATCGGCAAGCGCTTGTATTGGAAAAGACCGTCTTCGGTAAGGAACGCAGTAAGAGGTCTGGATTCGGTTGCTAGTTCCATTTGGAAATATGCTTTGGACAGGTCAAGTTTGGAAAAAACTGAACAGCCTTGGATTGTTGAGAAAGTTTCTTCTAAGCTGGGTAACGGGAATTTGTCGGAAACAACGGAATCATTCAGCTTCCTCAAGTCACAGCAGATTCTTATTTTCCCATTAGGTTTTACCACCGCTACCATCGGATGTACCCAATCAGATGCTTCAATTGGTTCAATAACATCGCTTTCTACCAATACCTTTAATTCTTCTGAAATCTGCTGTTTCAGGGCTAATGGAGGTCGTCGTATTTTCTGGGCTATCGGGATTGCATTTTCCTGCAGTTGAATTCGATGCTTGAATCCTTTAATCTTTCCGAGCTTGTTAGAAAACAGGGTAGGGTATTGGCAAGCTAAGGATTCTTTAGTGATGGCGTTAATGGTTAAGCTATTGCCACTGATCTGTAGTCCGAGGAGTTGGATCAAATCGCGGCCCAAAAGAGAAGTAGACGAATTCACGACAAAGAAAGGAGCAGTTGTCATCACGTTCCTATATTTTATTTGAATGGTGACGGTTCCGAGAACTTTAAGCTTTTCTTGGGTGTAGGACAAAAGTTTAGTATTTGTCGGTTTCAACGGGAAAGCGCTGAAGCTGTCATCATAGATCGATTTGGCCAGAATAGAAACCGGCGAACCAGTGTCAACGATGAAGGGTTGCTGAATGGAGCCAGTTTTCTTGCACAGTTCAAGAGTGCAGTTTATTGGTTGGATGGTTTTGGAGGTGGATGTGCTCAAAACTTGCGCTTCTTCGGCCTCAGAATCTGAATCAGGATGATAATCGCTGTGGGTAACCACATTGACAGACTTGCGACTAGAACGTTGTTTTGCTTTGCAAACCGTAGCAAAGTGACCAACCTTTTTGCAATAATTGCAGGTTTTGTTTTTCGCTGGGCAGTTGAATTTGTTGTCAGAATGGTCTTTACCACATCTCATGCAAACGGAAAACGCTGGTCTTCTTGGAGGTTTGTTGGTAAAGAGCTTAGGTTGGTTGGATCTCTTCTTTATAATGTTGACACTCGACTGAGCTGAACTGAACGTTGAAGCGCCATTTAGGGTCGTTGCATCTTTGCTAGCCTTTTCGATACGGCGAGCGGTTTGTATGGCGAGGTCAAGGGTGAGCAAGGGCTCCATCAAACAACGTTCACGGATTCGTGGGTTGCAGGTTCTTTCAACTAGTTGGTCGCGCAACATATCATCCTGAGTGTCACCAAAGTCACAATCCACCACCAATTGCCTGAGGGCAGTCAGAAATTGATCAACGGTTTCTCCCGCTAACTGACAACGAGAGCGGAAGTTATGACGGGCAACCATGATGTTGGTTCGGGGAGAGAAATGGTTTTCCAAACCGGTTAAAACATCGTTCATAGTGTTATTGTCATTGATCAGATTAGGCAAACTGCGATAAACCCGTTGCCCTTCAGTCCCCAAAAGATGAAGCAGAATGGCTTTCTGCCGACGTTCTGGTAACGCATCTGCCCCAGTTGCAATAAGATACGTTAGGAATTGCTGTTTCCATTCCTTCCAGGGCACCGTAGGGTCTCCCGGGGTAGGTAAGAATTGAGGTGGTGGGGGTAAACTGATAGATTCCATGAATGCAAAAAAAGAAAGTTTTTCACCTCGTCATCAAATGTAGAAGCGACACACTGTATTTAATCATCTGATATATATCTATCATCCTAGAGGATCAAAGTCCTTGTTTTCCAATTCAATGTTTTTTAAAGCCTTTACTACAATACGCAATTATGGTCACGTGTAAATAATGATTTGAAATGAAAGATTAGTATCAATGACTTAACGCTAAGTAAGCGATAAATATAATCTATATTTTGAAATCAAAACCCTGGATGCTTTAAAGGGAATGGATTAGATAAAATAATCATTTCCATTGAAAAGCAGCCGTAACGGTAGCCTTGCCGTCTGATGAGAGTCTCTGACAGGATTGAAAAACATCTGGTTATCCGCTTCCGCTAAGTTCCGCGTAGAATCCGCAGCCAAGATATTTTACCCTAGGAAAGCTGCGAATTTGTTCCAGAACCCGGGTCTTACATCTACTGATATGGCTGCGTAGAACAGTAAATAGATAGATAACACTTCCAAGCTAAAGGCTTACCTGAATACCAATTAACGGAATTCTGTTTTCGGCCTTTTATAAGAGGACAAGATCCCTCCATGGTGATCATCATCGAACTGTTGGCGCAACACTGCTCGCTGTTTTCCTCGAAGCCGTTGATGACACATGAGGACACATGGTCTGTGCAGTTGTGGCCAATATTGTTCAAAAACTGAATCAGACTTGTGTTTGCATGCTCTAAGTACTTCATCAGCTGAATAGTAGCAGGGTACGTTTCATGAATTGTCGACTTAATATAGTTGACAACATCGAGGTACCCAAATGTGTAGCGGATTAGGAGGTTACCTCCCAAAGCTCTGTCTAGATTAGGAATGGAATCCTCTGAAAATTCCGAAGTATCTTCAATGAAACGCTGCATTTTCGAGGGATTGTACCTGAAAATACCTGGAACGTCTGCTTTCAGAACTTATGATTATGAATATGTATTATTGAGTTTTGTCTAAACAAGGGCATAATAACACAATTTTGTGGTTACTTTTTTCACTGCAGAATTCAATTTATATTTGGGATTAACTTCGACGCATGGCGAAAACTTGTAAAATTATTTTCTCATTAATAAGGAGTGCAGGGACAAATCCAATTAAACTTAAGCTTAACAGTTTCTGTGAATGTGACAACTGATTATGTTGCATCAGCTAGCGAAACGTTTTATCGATTTGTCGATTTATCGTTTTGTCATAACCTTCATTAATTTCCTGGAATATGAGGGTGTGGGTTTCCATTACTAAACGTTTCACTTAGAAATTCCTTCGTACTGCATAACGAACAACTACACGAGATGCTAACCCGGTGAAACCATTTATGTTCGGAATTATCACAGTGGTGAAATGACGAGATAATTGATTCCTGCATTTTTCGATCGAAGGTGGCCCAAATACCATCATCAAGAGTTGTGCATCAGGCCACAATTTCGTTTCAATTGTAAGCTATTGGTGCTAATTTTATTTTGAAGAATTGATACAAACAGATATGTTGAAAACAACAAAAGTTTATTTGGAGAAGACAAAGGGATTCTCTTCTCATTAAGTTGAAGAAGATAGAATGCCACTTTTCATCCAGGATAACAACCACTTTGGATTACCATTGTTTCTCCAACAACAGTTAAAATATTCACAAACCATAACAATGTACTTAATCAAACCTAGTGACAGTGTTGGACGAAGAGACTGCAAAAGGCTGATTTACTAGGATATCAGGCAGGACCAAGGGTAGGTGATTAAAACAGCACTGCCTGCTGGTGACAATGTCGAAATAACAGTATTACTGGATTGATTGCTTGTTTTACTTGTTTTACCTACAAAATGAGAGAAAATAAGAGTCTTCTGTGGTTCTTTAGTTTTTAGCTTACCGGCAATTTCCAAGAACCTTTTGAAGAAAGGATAGGTTAGAATTAACTCGATCCTTTTCACGAAAGAGTTAAAAGAGGGAACTCAAGCTTGAGTGGAGTTAAAACGAGTTAAAAGTGTTAATTTTACCTCTACTCTACTCTACTCTTTCGTGGAAAAGCCCCAAGTTGAACTAGATTTTTGTATCAAAGTACTGACAGCAGGCGACTGTTCCCTTATTGACCCCAGAAGGAACCACCTGTTCAATAATAGTTTCGTTTGACTAAGTTAGCTTTGTTAGGTTAATAACTTTTTAAAAAACAGAAAAAACGCAAACCTGAGAAAATTGCAAACGATAATGTCAGGCAGCAGTAGCTCTGAATGGGTTTGTGTAGTCACGTCGATTCGGAATTCTTGACTGGAAAAAACCGTATATATTCCTGTGCAGGTGTAAGATGACAAACTGACGGCAATGATAACTGTACAAAGCCAAATGAGCCTTTCCACTCTGGTGCCTTCGAGTAGCAGCTTTATGACATCGAGTACAGTTCTAGAGGAAAGATGTTCACTCAGCCCCTCCATTGCGTCTAAAATTAGACATTTAAGAACGCAACATATAACGGGCCGATGTTAAAGGAAAAATGTGTTCACTAGTCTGTCTATGCAAACAATCGAACAGATAATTTTAAGGTAAACAAAGTTCAAGTTTTTAAATTGAAATAAAATGTTTTTAATTTGCAGTTGGAGAGTAGCTAGCCTCTGTCCTTGGGGATAAATGTGACCGGGTTGGATTTCAAGGCTAAGGAGCATTTCGGGTATTAAAATTTCTTATGTATTTAGCTGTGTGCTGTTTAATAAATCTGTAAGTCCATTGGTGATCATTTGTTAACTACCCCCTTTCTGTCTAGTAAATTTGTATGGCCTTTGGTCTTTGTAGCTTAGTCTTTTGTTAAATAAGCCTTAGATTTGAAATAGTTTAGTAGGCAGGCGTTCGCTGGGAATTTGAAAGCAAGTCTTTAGCCGCATAGTGCGTTTAACCTGGTTTCACATTAGTTTTGGGTTTGCTGGAGAGGCTTGTCAGTGAATGGTCTGAAACTGTCTCCACTCCAGGGGCCAGTTTCATATTAAAAATGCTCTCGAGTTCTCGAGTCTAGTAGCTATACTACGCTGGAAGTTTTCGAGAACCGCAAGTGGCATTAAAAGTCACGCTGAAAAAGTACTCGAGTTCTCGAGTCAAGTTCTCTGGTCGATTTCGACCAGAGAAAATTTCGCCAACTTGAGACCTACTCGAGAAATTTTTGAAAATCTGAATTTGTAAATTTTTTCTTCCTGCTTCAATAACTTGCATAATTTGCTGAATAAATCACCATAAAATTTCCCGTAGATACCTTTACATGTAATTTTTAATAGAGATGAGGTTGTTGTCACTGAAAACAGACTACTCGATTACTTGAGAACTCGAGAACTCCAGACGGTTTTGTATGAAACTGGCCCGAGGTTACATACCCAACCCTCGCGCAGTGCACTCCAGTAAAGCTCTGTTGCGTGCCCACAGCGCTGGGACCAGCAACAACAACTATATATATATATATATATATATATATATATTTATATATATTTACATATATATACATTATATATATATATATATTTATATATATTTACATATATATACATTCAGTGAAATCTCACGCACCGTTTGAGCAAATAATTTGCTCTTTAGCATATTCAGTCAATTCTGTTGGCCAAAACGCTACATTGAACGAACCGTTATGCGCAATTTTCGTTAACGCAAGGAAGGGGCAGACATCTATGTATATAGCTTTACTAACTTTCCATAAAGTCACAGTAATAAGATAAATTAAGGATCATTTCACAAACTGTCACTGTCGGTTAGTCTGCGAATTGGACTGAGCTTAAAGATTGGAAACGTTGATATGAAGTAGTAGTTACCTACCTAGTTGTTGCCTGGGATGTGGATCAGTCATCTCAAAACAGTGGTCACAACTACATTTTAATGTGTTTCAGCCTTGATACTGTTTGACATAACTGGAACCACTGAAGCAGCAAAATCACTACAGCACACTACAAGCTTACATTGTACAAGCATATGAGGACAAGGATCTGTACATGTAGAGAAAATGCAGGAACTGACAAATACGTTTTAATGTTGGTAGAATCGTACAGCTATGGCTTGATTTACGTCTTTACAGTATTGAAAACGTCGAACCCATAAACACAAAATTTTGCATGGTTCGTTTTGCAGAAGGGGGTTGCCGTTAGCATGCAGAGGATCTGACACGTTTACATTGCATGGAGTGTGATGCTGGTTATATTCTTATGTATTATGTTTATGTCCTCTTGGTTGCATAAACATGTAATGATGCTCTTGTTTCCGACGCAAACCCTTCTGATGTTTATCCTGTCAGGGTACTTAGGAAGATGCCTACAATATGTACAGAAGAGAGTTAGGAGACCTCCTAAACCCAATTCAATTGTCCTTAGTCTAATTAACGTGGTCCTAACATACGTGAAATGTTAGGAGTGATGCCTAGTACTTCTAACTGAGGAGAACCTTCTGGAATCCAATCTCCTAAGTAACCACCTGATGAAATCATTTGGCAGGAATTGGAACAGTTTAAAAGGCTCTCGACTAAATAGTACAAAACACGACAGAGGAACAGGTAACGTATGAGCTTAACGATGATGTCGTCTCATCCATGAAAGCTTTAATGATGACATTGATTCCGTGTATTGTATCTTTTTTCGATGGTGACGATTTTGTTTTGATAGACGTTAGAAAGCAAAACCGATCCCGTTTGCATACGACAACGTAATTCCCAATGCAGCTGCCTGCTGTATATGTTTTCGCAGCCAGTAATGGACAAGTCATTCTATCGGTGGCAAGATCCCTGTAATATATGCGCAGATTTCAGTTTTGACGATGTATACAGTATTTGTGGAGATTTTATTTACTTAAATCTTCGCGGATTTTTGCAAAGAAATCGGCCAAACTCCGATTTTCTTTGACTAAAACTGTAGAGAGTTCTCCACATTTGGTACTGAAATCTTTGACGATTTCAGGTGGAGCCCGCACAAATTGAAAGAAAACTCTCCACAAATAGTACATCACCTAAATTGAAATCTGCGCTTTTGTTACAGGGGACCAGCCACCAGTAGAATGACTGACCCATTAGACAACGGTTACAGTGACATCAGTTATAATGACTACTGCCCGGTTTTACCGAAATGATGTTAAGTTAGGCCTAACCTGGCCCAGAGTTGTATGCGGGCCGCGGGTACCCGCGGGTACCCGCGGGGCGGGGCGGGGCGGGCCGAATTTTACTACCCGCGCGGGCCGATGCGAGCCGATTTTGGGCTACTTTCATGGGGATAATTTTGCTTTCTAGAGATTTCATACATACCAAATTATGTACAAAAGAAGGTAATATTTCAGATTTTTAAACACTAGTTGACTTCGCTATGCCATTCGACACCTTCAGCATTTACTATTTTACTCAGTTTGCATAATCAATCAGCGTATTGAGTAATAACCTGTAGAGTAAACATAAGCCAGTGAAAACTACAGGTTTTATTTGTATTGAATATATACAAGTCTAGCTTGTAATCCATTAGACCAAAGTATCTTCTGTGAAAAATATCAACGATGTCCTGCAGAAATAAGTCGAAACGTATTTATCATCTACAAAAGTCAATCCTGTGGTTTCTACTGGAACCTTTGTGAGTGTTTAGCACTGAAAGTCAGGGGTAGCATATTCGCCGAAATATTGTTTTTAAAAGCTTTAACGCCTATTTTCATTGGCGCAGAAACTGAATTTTTAATTTAATTTCGGAAATTCGTGCTTTTGCACATAAATAAATATAAATCCATGATAACTTCTTACTGAAGACTTACTTACTTAATTCATTTAACTTTCATTCACAACTTCTTGCTGAAGAATATCATTTAAGGTCAATGACAGCCGAATGAAGTTCCACAGCATAGGGCGTTATGGAGAAAATTCTCTGCGATTGCTGCGGCGTTGCAGCTTTGGCGCTTTCAATACCAATTTTTATTTTCCTACAATTAATAGCTGGTTATAAGCTCGTCAAGTGCTGAAAGAACTCGCTGTCAAGGATAAATGCGTCAAACATTTGCGTAAAAATGAACAAAATCCCTGCCCAAAAAATTTTTCATGGTGTACCCTTTTAATTAACACGTTCACTACTAATACCATTTTTGGTTAATTACTTCATAGACTAATACTATTTTAATATTATATACACACTCACAAACAAAAATATAAATAATACAGGAATAATTCCTCCTCCTGTACACACTAAAAGCCGCATGAATATTTTGCTTTGCACACTAAAAAAACTTTTTCTCTGTAAACTACATGCTAAAGCTAGCCTGACCCAAGGGTGGGTCAGTAGTTTGCCAGTAGGAATCGGACTGACCCACCAATGGCTCAGTAGTACTGAACGTGTTAAGGGAAGATAGGCTTTTATTACCACTTTAAGAACAGTAATTTGGTAGACAACAAAGTGCAAATTAAACGGACAGAAAAATTTGCCGGACCCGGAAGTATCTTTCAAAATACAACAGTTTTGGTGCTCAGGCTCAGGTACTACATAGGTAGCAATTTGTATGTGCGGGTACCTGCGGGCCGATTTACACGTGTGCGGGCCGCGGGCCGGAGTGTTGCGGGCAGCGGTCATGAGGTGCGGGCTGCGGGCCGGGCGCGGGCCGGAAAAATCGGCCCGCATACAACTCTGGCCTGGCCAGCAAGGTACAACGTTAGGACCGCTTTCACTATTTTTTCCGTTGACTAACTTTTATGACTTAAGGGTCGAGCGCCGGGAGCCAAATTTTATGGTCACCTATTTCGCTCATTTTCTGCTGTAATGTACTTACTATTATGTGTAAATGTCTTATGTTATAAACCAAGACACACTTTTAGAATCCAGTTAAGAGATATTGAAGTTCAAATCCCTACAATTTAGTATTTACGAGTAGTAAAGGACGGGTAAATCGTGTAGATTTAGGGGGGGGAGGAGGGGGAGGGAGAGGCGCTGAGGCGCTGAGGTGCTGAGGCGCTGAGGCGCTGAGGCGCTGAGGCGCTAGGGGGTGGAGGAGGGAGAGGCGCGGAGGCGCTAGGGGGTGGAGGAGGGAGAGGCGCGGAGGCGCTCGAGGCGGCGCTGTAGCCGACCGGAACCACGGTCGACCCAAGCTTAAAATTGAAAATTATCCAAATTCCTCGGGAAAACTTTATACAAGGGGTTTTCATGGTCGTAGAGTTCGAAAATGATATTAGTTTTCCTATCCTACGTAAGCTTCGTGCCCTGAGTGACCCTAGACCGGAACCTTAGCTGACCCAAGCTTAAAATTAAAAGTTGTCCAAATTCTTCGGGAAAACTTTATACAAGGGGTTTTCAGGGTCGTAGATTTCGAAAATGACATTAGTTTTTCTCTGCTGCTTATGCTCCGTGCTCTATGTGACCCTTGCCCGGAACCTTAGCTGACCCAAGCTTAAATGTGAAAAATTGACCATTTTCTTTGGAAAAACTTTATACAAGGGGTTTTCAGGGTCGTAGATTTCGAAAATGACATTAGTTTTCCTCTGTTGCTTATGCTCCGTGCTCTATGTGACCCTTGCCCGGAACCTTAGCTGACCCAAGCTTAAATTTGAAGAATTGACCATTTTCTTTGGAAAAACTTTGTATAGGGGGTTTTCAGGGTCGCAGAATCCGAAACTACTATTAGTTTCCCTATCCTACTTAAGCTCCGTGCTGTACATGATCCTCGACCGGAACCTTAGCTGACCCAAGCTTAAAATTGAAGGTTGTCCATTTTCTTTGGAAAAACTTTGTATAGGGGGTATTTTACGGTCGTAGATTTCGTAGAAAATGATAACAGTTTCCCTATCCAACCTGAACTCAGTAAGCAATTACCTAATGCGCAAACAACTTAGAAATCAATGGTATTAAATTTCTGAATTGTTCATTTTCCCTCCAGAATTACACCGAAAATTTGTTCAGTAGTTTTAAAGCATTGCAAATGGTGCATACCAGTTCAAATGTCATAGTTCTCAACTAAATAAAGTAACTGAACGAGAGCAAACTTACCCAAGTTGTGGTGTTGTCATGAATTGACCATTTTTCCAATGATGTCTTGTAATCACAAACAGAAAAAAATAGCTATATACAGGAATTTAAATTAACCCAAAGTATAAAACAAAGTGTTTCAGCTCCCGCTGATACAGCACCTGCACGTAGATTTTAACAAAATAGGAAGGTCACTGCCTGCATTTGCACCTGTCTCAAAATGTCACCGTTTTAAGAGTTTAAAGTTAGTTTTTGCGTGATCATGTGTAGCAGTTGGCAGTTGGTCAGGTTGGCCTTTTTACGTCGTTGTAGCTTTCTGTATCAGTTGTTGCTGGTAGTGTTGCAGTAGTAGTAGTTGTTTGTTGTCATTTGTTAGTTGGTCTTCTGGTTGGACTCAGAGTTTGACTCCCGTAACTGCTTCTATCCTCCGGGTATGCTCCTCATTTGCTTCAAGGTTGCTGCTGCTAGCTTCAACTCTATCTTTGCGAGATCACAGGATTACTCTAATCTACTCCAAGAGCTCTTTATTTGCTCCGAGTCACTCCGAGTTCGCTACCGATAACCTGCTCCGGCATGTCAACGGTTTGCCCCTTTGACGTTTGCCTGGAGTCAGATCAAATGTGCTCACTAATTTTGATGCCTCTTGCGTATGGTCGATTATGTGTACACTATTGTATGAACGGATTTGCATTAACTGCGGTAAATTTGACATAACTATTTGAGCTTGGAGCAACAGAACAGCATCCAACGATACAATGGAAACGAAAAACACACTAAACCAGGAACAATCAGTAGAAAACAACTCAACGAACAACAACGTAGATTAACCTACAGAAGAACCTGAGAACAACAGAACAACCAACAGAAGACAAAAATGAACAACCCCACCAGCACCAACTCACAACTCTGAAAATAAACTATGAACACAACTAAAATCCTGTCTATTTCAATAGATAAAAGACTTCAGAGTTACTCCTTACATGTGCCTAACCCGTTCTTTACTTGCTTCCAACCTTCCTCCTAGCTCGCTCATGATTTTCTCTGCTTGGGGCCCCTTAAACTCTGTTACGATGTTGAGCATTATCGTCTCTAGTTTCTTCGCCTGTGCTTCTTCAGGGCCACTCCAGCTAGTCTAAGTGCTATGAGACTGCCTCTTCTTATCTACAAAGAGTCTTCCGGGCTTGCTCCAACCCTATGAACTAACAAACATTTGCAACAACGAATAAACCAACGGGAACACCCACAGCGGAAAACAAACCACTAATCGTACAAACACCAACAATGAAACCAACACACGAACAAACATCACCAGAGACCAAACACCTTAACACTGATCACAACAATAAAACAACCGAAGCCGAACGAGTGATGGAACTGTTTCTTGAGCTCTACTTATCTTTAGTCTGTCTGCTCAGCTCCCTCTGGGTCATAACTTGCTCTTGCTTGCTCCTAGCCGGCTCCATTGGGATTTACGATTGCTCCTAACCTGCTCGTATATTGCTCAAAACCCACACTGAGTATTACTAACTTGATCTGTCCTGATCCCTACATACTCTCAGATTGCTTTAATTGTGAGCCTGTTTGTTCCAATGCCTTAGACAACTGCTTCTAGAATGCTCCTACTTTCTTCCCAGTATTGCTCATCATTTGGTCTGCTCACTCCTAACCTGTTACGAAGTTGAGTATCTAGTATCTTCACCATGCTCTGACTTTGCCTATCTTCTTACTCCAGGCCCACTCTGGCTAGTCTTTAGGTGCTCTGAGGCGTCCTTTTGCTCCAACCCTAAACAAACACCTACAACAACAAACAAGCCAAAGGGAACAGTCACAACGGAAAACAAATCGCTAATGGGACAAACACCAACAATGGAAACACACGAACAAATATCAACAGAACACCACACCACTGAGCACAAGAATGAAACAGCCGAAGCCAAACGAGTTTTACCGATGGTCTGTTTTGCCTAGTCTAGTTTTACTTAGTCTGTGTGCTCCTGCGTTTTGGCATCCTCCTGGTTCAAATTTGGTTTTGCGTGGTCCTAGATTGCTCAGGTGCTGTAGATATCCGATCTGGAATTTATTCTAATATCTCCTACATGCTTTGAGTTTCTCGATTTCTGCTCTTCACATGCTCTTCGTACTCACGTGCTTGTCATTGACATGCTGCTGACTTGGTCGTAGCATGTTCCCGACTGGTTATGACATGCTCCCGACTTGCTCATAGAATGATCTCGACTGGTTCCAGGATTACAGATTTCCGGCTCCTAGCAGACCTTGACCTGCTCTATGTCTGATCCGTGCATGCTCTGAGTTAGCTGTAACCCTGTAACCCTGAGTAAGCTGTTAGCTTACTGTTGCTCTGAGTTAGCTGTAACCCGGCTTTTACCTGCTCTCAAATTGTTTCCAGCTTGTGGCCTTTCGGTTTTCGCTGGTTTTCATCGTTGGTTTCGTTCTGTCGTTGTTGCTGCTGTTGTTGTTGTTTGTTGTCATTTGTTGGTTGGTTCACGTGTTTGAATCAACGTTTGACTTAAAGTGCATGCTGGCTGTGCTGCTGATTCGCTAAAAGATTGCTCTTACTCGCTCCGAGCCACTCTTACTAGCTCCGAGGGCTCTGTATCTGCTCTGAGCCATTCTCCGAGTTTGCTCGGAGGTTGCGACTAAACGCTCCCCGAGTTAATTCTCCCTTGCATCTACCCAGATCCTTACTTTCTCCTACCGCGATCATCTCTTGCTCCTAGTACAGTCTTGGTAGCTCCTAGACGCTCCTTGACTGCTCCTTACTTTTCTCCTACTATGATCATCTCTTGCTCCTAGTACAGTCTTGGTAGCTTCTAGCATGCTCCTAACTTGCTCCTTCCTGCTCCCACCTTCTTCTTCACGTGCTCCTAGTCTGCTCGCTTGCTCCTTGCTTACTCCTATAGTGCTCCTTGACTGTTCCTTACTTGCTCCTAGACGCTCCTTGACTGCTCCTTACTTTTCTCCTACTACGATCATCTCTTGCTCCTAGTACAGTCTTGGTAGTTCCTAGCATGCTCCTAACTTGCTCCTTCCTGCTCCCACCTTGCTCTTCACGTGCTCCTCAGTTGCTCCTAGTACAGTCTTGGTAGCTCCTAGCATGCTCCTAACTTGCTCCTTCCTGCTCCCACCTTGCTCTTCACGTGCTCCTCAGTTGCTCCTAGATGCTCCTTGACTGCTGCTAGATGCTCCTTACTTGCTCCTAGATGTTCCTTCACTGCTCCAGACTTGCTGTTGCCTGCTCCTGCCTTGCTAATAGTCTGCGTTAAGTTGCTCACGATTGGACCTGACATGGTGAAGGCTAGTGCTTGCATGTTGAGGTTTTTCAGGTATGAGGCTTATAGGGCTTCGGATTGTGAAGAATGAGGTTCTGATATTTGAAAATTCACCTTCTGAGGCTGCTCCTTAGCTGCTGCTTGCAGCTGCTGCTCTGCTTCATATATGCTTTCAGTCTGCTATGAAGATGTTCTTTACTGACTCTTCACTGCATCCGGCGTATTTTTTGGCCTGCTCATAGCTTACCCCAAATTTGCTCCGGATCTGCTCCAAATAGACTCTTACGGGCTTGAAGCTACGCGCTTTTGAAGTTGCATAGATTCGCCCCGTTTCACCTTTTCCTAGCTTATTCCACGTTATACTCCTGTTATGAACTGCATAATAGTGCCTCTTCCTTCCTAAAGAGTGTTCCCAGTTTCATTCAACCCAACATTTGAGACTGTTCTTAGCATCTTCAACCTAAGAAAGCAAGAGCTCTATGAGTAACTCTTCCAGCCTAATGAGTTCTCTCAACTTGATCCAACCTTGGCTCAACATGAAGCTGCAGTAAGCCTGAACACAACAGAGCAAATCAACTCACCACACAACAAACTGACACCGGAACAAATACCAGCAAGACACCAACAAACAAGCACACAACCACAGGAACAAACACACACAGCAGACCACAACACACACGCACGCACACACACACACACACACACACACACACACACACACACACACACACACACACACACACACACACACACACACACACACACACAC
Organism: Trissonchulus latispiculum; assembly: GCA_030248195.1. Taxonomy (NCBI): domain Eukaryota; kingdom Metazoa; phylum Nematoda; class Enoplea; order Enoplida; family Ironidae; genus Trissonchulus; species Trissonchulus latispiculum. The sequence continues at coordinate 49,091 of JASAND010004507.1, forward strand.
ACACACACACACACACACACACACACACACACACACACACACACACACACACACACACACACACACACACACACACACACACACACACACACACACCAATGACAACCACCAACACCGACAGATAATTGCACTAAGAATGCATTAGTTTACTTGTGCACCTATTACTATGCAGTATATAAATAGTAAAAAGCCATTCACCACGTAGTGGTTTCAAGCGGAACCTCCAATGAGGTTTGAGGAGATCCAGTTTGGTTTCAATTCTGGGATCATCTCGTCACGGCTGCCATGGCTCTGATTTCTCCGGCAATACGTGCGTAGTGATGGCTTAATTCTTTTCTATCGCTCTCTTGAGGGCTTGGGTAGTGGAAAGTAGTTTTTCATATTCTGCTTGCTTGTCCACAATTTGTTCAATGATTGGATCTCTCATGAAATCACTACAATGAGCTATTTCATCGTACAAAATCTTGTTCAGTTCCCATCTGATTTCAGGTCTGACATCGTTGTAAGCTGCAACCTTTGCTTGATCAATACTGAGACCATCTTTATGGTACTGAATCAGTAATCTGCGAGCTCGTGGGGCAAGGTTTTTCTCAGCTTTCGCAATAAGATCTTCCCAGAATGATCCGATTGATTCTTCGTTGCTGGTGCTGGAGGCAATTGATTCTTCGTTGCTGATGCTCGAGCCAGTACTTTCCTGATCACTATTTCCATCTGATTCCATGTCTCCAGCAGTTGCTTCATGAATGTTTCGTATATGGCGCTTCAAGTTGAACGCTCTGCTGAACTCTCCACCGCAATAGTTACACGTGTGCATTTTTGTTTCTTCGGTTTATATCAACTTATCGAATACTATCTCGGCCACACCAATTCTTTATATGGATTAGATGTGCGAAATCCAATTTGGAGCTTTTAGGAGTGACTCAAAGTGACAAGGAGCACATAGGTGTAATAAAGGAGCACATACGGAGCATATATGAGCAGTTGAAGAGCACATACGGAGCGCGCAGAAACAATCCCGGAGCAGGCTAGGAGTACGTATATACAACTGAAGAGCACGTGAGGAGCACACAAGAGCAACAAAAGAGCATGCAGGAGCCCTGCATTCAGACCACAAGGAGCACATACAGAGCACCCGTGATCAGTCTCGGAGCACGCAAGGAGCACACGTGAGCCATTTGAAGAGCACGCAGGAGTTCTCTCTGAGTATATATGGAGCACATACGGAGCAATTAAAAGGTATGGAGCACTTTCTGAGCAGCAAGCGCAGCAATAGCAAGAAGCAGACTAGAAAACAACACATCCCTTGCCTGATTGATAAATTGTGAGAGATGGCAGGACAGAAGCAATTTGAGAGCTCATAAGGAGTAGTTCGGAGTAACCTACAGGAGCCTTAGAAAGCATGTAAACACACTGAAGCAACATACATTCATGCCCATCAATAACGCAAGTTCAGTGTCAGTGCAATTACCTTTCGGTTTTGGTGGTTGTCATTGGTGTGTGTGTGTGTGTTCTGTTGTATGTTATTTGTGTGTGTGCGTGTGTGTTTGTATGTTGTTGTGTGTGTGCCGTGTATGTATGTTGTATGTTGTGCGTGTTCTCTGTTTGTTCGTAGTCGGTTTGCTCTGCTGCTGGTGCTTGTCCAGGGGTCAGTTGGTGAGTGGTGAGTTGGTTTGCTCTATGTGATGTCGAAGTAGCTCCAAGCACGGAAGAGCAGATTTTCAGGAGGAGATTGGGGGTAAGCTAGGAATACTCTACGTGCGACCGTTTAGCAATGCCGACGCCCTAGAAGAGTCAGTAAAGGACAGTCTCGCAACAAATAGGCTAGGGGCAAGGAAGAAGCAGTCATAGCGCAGGTGAGTGACTCTTTTAGGTGGAAAAAGCTATGAGCAGCTTGAAAGGTGTAGTTGAACCAAGCAGGGAACAGACTTATTAGGTAGGAAGTGGCAGTTTCAGAGCAGGCTATTTGGGATACTCTGAGCTATAATAATGTAGGGTTGAATAAGTTGGACACACTCATCAGCTACTCTTAGGACCACCCTGGGAGCTCGCAAAATTAGGCTCGGAGCAACAGTAATCTTAAGCGAACCTGTCGCACATTCGGAGGTAGCATGCATGCAAAACAAACTATGACTAAAACAAGACAACCTAACAATAAATGACGAGAAACAACAACTACAACAACACCAACAACGGAACGAAACCAACGATGAAAACCAGCGAAAACCGATTGGCCAATAACTGGAAACAATGTAAGAGCAAGTAAAACCCAAGTTAAATCCGACTATGTTCGGATCAGGCATAGTTAAAGCCTGCTAAGCGCCAACAATGTGTAATCCTAGGGCAGAGCAACTCAGGAGCAATCGAGGAGCATGTCATAACCAGTCGGGAACATGCTACGACCAAGTCAGCAGCATGTCAATGACAAGCACGTGAGTACGAAGAGCATGTGAAGAGCAGAAATCGAGAAATTCAAAGCATGTAGGAGATATTAGAATAAATTCCAGATCGGATATCTACAGCACCTGAGCAATCTAGGACCACGCAAAACCAAATTTGAACCAGGAGGATGCCAAAACGCAGGAGCACACAGACTAAGTAAAACTAGACTAGGCAAAACAGACCATCCGTAAAACTCGTTTGGCTTCGGCTGTTTCATTCTTGTGCTCAGTGGTGTGGTGTTCTGTTGATATTTGTTCGTGTGTTTTCATTGTTGGTGTTTGTCCCATTAGCGATTTGTTCTCCGTTGTGACTGTTCCCTTTGGCTTGTTTGTTGTTGTAGGTGTTTGTTTAGGGTTGGAGCAAAAGGCCGCCTCAGAGCACCTAAAGACTAGCCAGAGTGGGCCTGGAGTAAGAAGATAGGCAAAGTCAGAGCATGGTGAAGATACTAGATACTCAACTTCGTAACAGGTTAGGAGTGAGCAGACCAAATGATGAGCAATACTGGGAAGAAAGTAGGAGCATTCTAGAAGCAGTTGTCTAAGGCATTGGAACAAACAGGCTCACAATTAAAGCAATCTGAGAGTATGTAGGGATCAGGACAGATCAAGTTAGTAATACTCAGTGTGGGTTTTGAGCAATATACGAGCAGGTTAGGAGCAATCGTAAATCCCAATGGAGCCGGCTAGGAGCAAGCAAGAGCAAGTTATGACCCAGAGGGAGCTGAGCAGACAGACTAAAGATAAGTAGAGCTCAAGAAACAGTTCCATCACTCGTTCGGCTTCGGTTGTTTTATTGTTGTGATCAGTGTTAAGGTGTTTGGTCTCTGGTGATGTTTGTTCGTGTGTTGGTTTCATTGTTGGTGTTTGTACGATTAGTGGTTTGTTTTCCGCTGTGGGTGTTCCCGTTGGTTTATTCGTTGTTGCAAATGTTTGTTAGTTCATAGGGTTGGAGCAAGCCCGGAAGACTCTTTGTAGATAAGAAGAGGCAGTCTCATAGCACTTAGACTAGCTGGAGTGGCCCTGAAGAAGCACAGGCGAAGAATCTAGAGACGATAATGCTCAACATCGTAACAGAGTTTAAGGGGCCCCAAGCAGAGAAAATCATGAGCGAGCTAGGAGGAAGGTTGGAAGCAAGTAAAGAACGGGTTAGGCACATGTAAGGAGTAACTCTGAAGTCTTTTATCTATTGAAATAGACAGGATTTTAGTTGTGTTCATAGTTTATTTTCAGAGTTGTGAGTTGGTGCTGGTGGGGTTGTTCATTTTTGTCTTCTGTTGGTTGTTCTGTTGTTCTCAGGTTCTTCTGTAGGTTAATCTAGGTTGTTGTTCGTTGAGTTGTTTTCTACTGATTGTTCCTGGTTTAGTGTGTTTTTCGTTTCCATTGTATCGTTGGATGCTGTTCTGTTGCTCCAAGCTCAAATCGTTATGTCAAATTTACCGCAGTTAATGCAAATCCGTTCATACAATAGTGTACACATAATCGACCATACGCAAGAGGCATCAAAATTAGTGAGCACATTTGATCTGACTCCAGGCAAACGTCAAAGGGGCAAACCGTTGACATGCCGGAGCAGGTTATCGGTAGCGAACTCGGAGTGACTCGGAGCAAATAAAGAGCTCTTGGAGTAGATTAGAGTAATCCTGTGATCTCGCAAAGATAGAGTTGAAGCTAGCAGCAGCAACCTTGAAGCAAATGAGGAGCATACCCGGAGGATAGAAGCAGTTACGGGAGTCAAACTCTGAGTCCAACCAGAAGACCAACTAACAAATGACAACAAACAACTACTACTGCAACACTACCAGCAACAACTGATACAGAAAGCTACAACGACGTAAAAAGGCCAACCTGACCAACTGCCAACTGCTACACAATGAAAATGTGAGGGACAAAAAACCACAAGTGTGAGGGACAAAAAACCAGCCACAAAAAAAGGGAAGATGAACAATTCAGAAATTTAATACCATTGATTTCTAAGTTGTTTGCGCATTAGGTAATTGCTTACTGAGTTCAGGTTGGATAGGGAAACTGTTATCATTTTTTACGAAATCTACGACCGTAAAATACCCCCTATACAAAGTTTTTCCAAAGAAAATGGACAACCTTCAATTTTAAGCTTGGGTCAGCTAAGGTTCCGGTCGAGGATCATGTACAGCACGGAGCTTAAGTAGGATAGGGAAACTAATAGTAGTTTCGGATTCTGCGACCCTGAAAACCCCCCTATACAAAGTTTTTCCAAAGAAAATGGTCAATTCTTCAAATTTAAGCTTGGGTCAGCTAAGGTTCCGGGCAAGGGTCACATAGAGCACGGAGCATAAGCAACAGAGGAAAACTAATGTCATTTTCGAAATCTACGACCCTGAAAACCCCTTGTATAAAGTTTTTCCAAAGAAAATGGTCAATTTTTCACATTTAAGCTTGGGTCAGCTAAGGTTCCGGGCAAGGGTCACATAGAGCACGGAGCATAAGCAGCAGAGAAAAACAAATGTCATTTTCGAAATCTACGACCCTGAAAACCCCTTGTATCAAGTTTTCCCGAAGAATTTGGACAACTTTTAATTTTAAGCTTGGGTCAGCTAAGGTTCCGGTCTAGGGTCACTCAGGGCACGAAGCTTACGTAGGATAGGAAAACTAATACCATTTTCGAACTCTACGACCATGAAAACCCCCTATATAAAGTTTTTCCAGAGAAAATGGTCAATTTTTAAATTTAAGCTTGGGTCGACCGTGGTTCCGGTCGGCTACAGCGCCGCCTCGAGCGCCTCCGCGCCTCTCCCTCCTCCACCCCCTAGCGCCTCCGCGCCTCTCCCTCCTCCACCCCCTAGCGCCTCCGCGCCTCTCCCTCCTCCACCCCCTAGCGCCTCAGCGCCTCAGCACCTCAGCGCCTCAGCGCCCCAGCGCCTCTCCCTCCCCCTCCTCCCCCCCTAAATCTACACGATTTACCCGTCCTTTACTACTTTTACGCTAGCACGCCTCACTGAAGGCTTTAAAGTCGTGTACGCATAGGACGACAAAAGACCACGAAAGTAGTATATATGGCCATCACACCCCTAAGCTTCTCCTTCTTGGCTTACTGCCAACTGATGTACTATCTTCGAACATAATATTTTCGAATTGAGATATACCAAAGGGCTAAAGCTTGTATCAACTAACCAATCTTCTTGCGCGACTGCTGTCAACGTTTTCTTCACTAGTTTCTGCTTGAAGTTGTTTTTGCGCCATGTGTTCTAAGACCTGCCACATCCGTACCACACTTCCTCCGCCCATTCCTAAAATTTGGGCTAATAGTTTGCATCTAAACTAAGTTTTTGCGCTTTTTTTAACATTGACATTTCCGTTGAAAAGGGATTACTCAAAATTTATTTGAGAGAAATGAAGTTACATCAAAATGTTCGGGTCTCAGGATTTTCCCCCTCACTACAAATACACGGAGACTGCATTTAACAGAATTTTCCTCCATCACATTCTGCCGCCTTTCCAATACCGTCCTTTTGCAGCTATGTATTCCTTTCGTTTAGTTGTTTATCAGAATACCGGTTATTCTACCCGGGTTTTAAGAGTGATCTTTCGCCGGGATATTTTTTTATGATGGATTAAAGGCTCTTCTGTTTGCAGTACATACCACGAATACCTCTAGTGCTTTGAAGCAAGTTAACCACTATATTTTCTTTGTGCCACACACAACGCAAAGCGTTTCTTTCTTTCATTGTTGCTGCAAATTACATTGAACAAGTCTTGTTTGATTTATTAGTTTCTTTTGTTTTACCTCTTGTGGTAAGTAATATGTTATTGCCTAAGTAGCAGTTGCTCCGTTTAGTCCTTTTTTCGGCTAAATTTAAACTGGTTTGCTTCCACTCCCTTTACCTTTCTTTTTTTAATGCAAGATCTACCCAGAATTTGGAGAATGTATTCCATATAAAGCTCTCATTTATCAATAATTCCTGTCTGCTTTAGCAGCTATTTACGTACCTGACATAAGCGTATGACGGGTTGCCAACAGCTAGCTAATCGCCACCTAGCTACAAATTGCGTCATACAAGATCCATGGCATTCCTTGGCTGCAGAGGGTGACTAATAACTACTGCAACGCTCCCCGCAGGTGTAATCTGCGTAGCAATCACGTAAACCCCTGCTCTTTCCTCAATTAAATTTATGATATTTATTTTTAGCGACGCTTTGAATTAAAGTCCGTCCGTTGCAGAGCGCTAATTGCCTGTGCTGTTTCTGTTTTTGCGGATACACTATGCGTGTCTCGTTAACAGCTGCTTTCGCAACGTTTTGACTCCTCCTTAGTAATTTCCTGCTGTCTGGGATTCAATTACGTAAGAAAACTTTTTGATAATGGCTTTTTGCCACTGTCAATGAACGCTAAATGCAGACAACTTAACAGAAGCAGAATTAGCTAGATACATAATGCGCTCATGGGCATCAGTAGCTTAATTTAGTTATCAAAGAAAGGATTGCACGCATATTTTGCGTTAGTACGCTGAGTGAGAGCTCACTTTAAATAATTATTGGTTGCGCAGCAAGTTTACAATTTATTAAAAGCGGACACTTAACATTTGGCTCAAAATAATGTTTGTTTATATATCTGCCTGGGATTTTTGCAACGCCATAAGTTTGCTTTCTCGTTCTAATAAAGATTAAAACGCGAAATACTGGTTTACTTGTCCTTATAAATTCTGCAATTTTCTGAATCGTTCCGCAGCTTTAAATCCAGCTATTTATTTGCATCGCTACAAACTGCCTCAACGTTGCAGTCCTATCGCTATTGCAAAATATGAAAGAGTTGAAAGAGTCGAAACTTAGTTTAGATGCAAACTATTAGCCCAAATTTTAGGAATGGGCGGAGGAAGTGTGGTACGGATGTGGCAGGTCTTAGAACACATGGCGCAAAAACAACTTCAAGCAGAAACTAGTGAAGAAAACGTTGACAGCAGTCGCGCAAGAAGATTGGTTAGTTGATAAAAACTTTAGCCCTTTGGTATATCTCAATTCGAAAATATTATGTTCGAAGATAGTACATCAGTTGGCAGTAAGCCAAGAAGGAGAAGCTTAGGGGTGTGGTGGCCATATATACTACTTTCGTGGTCTTTTGTCGTCCTATGCGTACACGACTTTAAAGCCTTAGTAGCTAAAAAATGAGGGTTCTGGCGCAGGTACATGCCCTCAGGGCATTTACATAGATATTTGGAGCTCCTCATGGTAATTACCGTTTCGGCCCCCGCCACAGGGCCTCATCAGACGGCTAGGCAACCGTTACGGTTTTTTCTTTTTTCTTTATTTTTTTCAACACATTACACATATATATTACACACATCAGATATATGACTAACATGTATGTAACATAACACACATGTATGTGTGTAAGTTTGTGTTTTCTGAAAGAACGTTTTCTGTCTGTGTATCTTTACTATATCGATTACGTCAGCAGGACGCAAATATTTCATCAAATACTTACCAATTGAAAGTAAGCGCTGACCAACTGGAAAGTAAGCGCTGACCAAAGCGCTGACCAACTGGAAAGTCAGCGCTGGCCAACTGGAAAGCAAGCATCGCATAGTAGAATGTAAGCATTTCATAAGTGCTGACGTAAGTAAAAGAATTAATAAAAAGGCTGCCGGTTCATGCTCCATAGTATCATAATGTATCAGTGTACAGCTTGCATGAAGACCTATTCTCATCGTCAAAGCCTGCACCGTCATAGGCTTGAGGCTCATAAACTAAATCGTGAAGACAATGAAGATTATACTACAGATAGCGAGAGCAGTGATAATGGATCTGATCAAGGGTCTGATGGGTCAAGTGAAATGGAAGTGGAAACTGAAGCGTTAGGGTCATTTTGGGATGATTTAAGCGAAGAAGCCGTGACTAAACATAGTTCCAAATTCCAGAGGCTTCAAAGAGAATACAAAGAAGATGGCTATGACCCTAGAGGTGCTCGTTAGGAAGCTTTCGCAGATTTGAGACCTCGCATTAGGCAAACACTTAATGAACTGTTATTAAACAAATTTTCACAGCTCATTTCCTTTGGAAACGACCCAATAATAAAGGAGATACGTGATAAGAAGGATTCAATTCAGGATGACAAGGGTATTGACACCATGGATGCTTACAAACTCGCTATTCAAAAGAATAAAGCTATCGATATTTATATACTTGATAATTTCACCGACATTAAAGATGACGAAGAAGAAGCAGAGTGAAGATTTAAAGTTGTTCAATAACAATATCAGCTCCATTGTTATAAATTTACATGTACGTCAGCATTATGTAAGCCTAAATGTGAGCACTGTGTAAGCATTAAAGTAAGCACTATGTAAGCCTTACGTACGTGGAATTTAAATGCTTACGTTCTGTGTAAACATTTGACTTGAAGTTGCACTATTCAAGCTTTGACTAATATAGTGAAGAAACCAGTTATCCGAGCGTCAGCTAAAGAGAAGCACATACTGATATAAAGTGACAGCTAGTGTGTTAGGCTAAGCTGGAAGCTTATATATAGCTGCTTTAGCTATATAAGTTATAAGTTTTGGTGGCCGAGTGGGCTAAGGCGCTGTTTTTAAAACTAGATTAACCCAAGTGGTGGTTCAAATCTGAGTTGAGTTTGAAACTTATGGTGGAATGATTAGTCATATTGTGCATATTAACCTTACTGTGGTACATTAGGCTATTTCATAATAGGAATCTTTTTATTGTGGGGTTAGCTAATAAATTTGATGCTCTTAGTCATATATCTGATGTGTGTAATATATATGTGTAATGTGTTGAAAAAAATAAAGAAAAAAGAAAAAACCGTAACGGTTGCCTAGCCGTCTGATGAGGCCCTGTGGCGGGGGCCGAAACGGTAATTACCATGAGGAGCTCCAAATATCTATGTAAATGCCCTGAGGGCATGTACCTGCGCCAGAACACTCATTTTTTAGCTACTAGCCTTCAGTGAGGCGTGCTAGCGTAAATACTAAATTGTAGGGATTTGAACTTCAATATCTCTTAACTGGATTCTAAAAGTGTGTCTTGGTTAATAACATAAGACATTTACACATAATAGTAAGTACATTACAGCAGAAAATGAGCGAAATAGGTGACCATAAAATTTGGCTCCCGGCACTCGACCCTTAAGTCATAAAAGTTAGTCAACGGAAAAAATAGTGAAAGCGGTCCTAACGTTGTACCTTGCGGGCCAGGCTAGGCCTAACTTAACATCATTTCGGTAAAACCGGGCAGTAGTCATTATAACTGATGTCACTGTAACCGTTGTCTAATGGGTCAGTCATTCTACTGGTGGCTGGTCCCCTGTAACAAAAGCGCAGATTTCAATTTAGGTGATGTACTATTTGTGGAGATTTTTCTTTCAATTTGCGCAGACTGCACTGAAATCGTCAAAGGTTTCAGTGCCAAATGTAGAGAACTCTCTACAGTTTTAGTCAAAGAAAATCGGAGTTTGGCCGATTTCTTTGCAAAAATCTGCGAAGATTTAAATAAATAAAATCTCCACACATATTGTATACATCGTCAAAACTGAAATCTGCGCATATATCACAGGGGTCTTGCCACCGTTAGAATGACTTGTCCATTACTGGCTGCGAAAACATATACAGCAGGCAGCTGCATTGTGAATTACGTTTTCGTATGCAAACGGGATCGATTTTGCTTTCTAACGTCTACCAAAACAAAATCGTCACCTTTGAAAGAAAGATACAATACACGGAATCAATGTCCTTATTAAAGCTTTTACGGATGAGACGACATCATCGTTAAGTCCATAGGTTACCTCTCCCACTGTTGTGTTTTGTACTTTTTAGTCGAGAGCCTTTTAAACTGTTCCAATTCCTGCCAAAGGATTTCATCAGGTGGTTACTTAGGAGAACGGATTCCAAAAGATTCTCCTCAGTTAGATTTACTAAGCACCACTCCTAACATTTCACGTATGTTAGGACCACGTTAATTAGACTAAGGACAATTGAATTGGGTTTAGGAGGTCTCCTAACTCTCTTCTGTACATATTGTAGGCATCTTCCTAAGTACCCTGACAGGATAAACATCAGAAGGGTTTGCGTCGGAAACAAGAGCATCATTACATGTTTATGCAACCAAGAGGACATAAACATAATACATAAGAATATAACCAGCATCACACTCCATGCAATGTAAACGTGTCAGATCCTCTGCATGCTAACGGCCACCCCTCCTGCAAAACGGACCATGCAAAATTTAGTGTTTATGGGTTCAGTGTTATCAATACTGGAAAGACTGTAAATCAAGCCATAGCTGTACGATCTAGTTCTGTTTGTTATGTCATATCTGCTTTCTTGGTTTTATTTATGGATTAGGCAACTTTCATTCAGCTTTTCGATCTAACACATTTCGCTATTTGACAACGACGTATGCAAAAGGCCTTATTTTACATAAAACATAAATTTTAAGCATTTGTTTGATAAAGCAAAAGGTTTTAATTCCTTTTTAAATTTTCAAATAATGTTTCTAGCTGATAATTTTCGCCCTTTTGGGTTCCATGGACGACTTCATGGATTTAATACATTTATTAAAACTTCCCCTTCCCGTTCTCGAAAAGCTGGTCAGGGTGGACTCACACAAAGTTTCGATCAGCACTGCACACTCCCCAGTTTTGGAAAAACTGACAAGGACGGACTCGGTGACATTTACAACCCCCTTTCCATCTCGGACTAAAGTTTCACATAGCTCATAAAATTAAGAATATTTCCAGATTTCTCGAATAAGTTGGCGAAACAAAGTCGAAATTTGTTACGAAAGTAATGTATATAAGTTTTATGCAAAGCAAACTCTTTCCTGTTAGCATAAACTCAACTGTTCCCTGCTCTAGGAGCCTGTTTAGGCCGCCCTTCCCTATATTCAGTCCACTTTCGAAAGCTACAACTTATGTATATATATATATATATATATATATATATATATATATATATATATATATATATATATATATATATATATATATATATATATATATATATATATATATATATATATATATATATATATATATATATATATATATATATATATATATATATATATATTGAGAGTTACAAATTGGTTACAAATCAAGTTGAAGCTCCACATTTTCAGCGTCGTTTGGCGTCTCTAGTTGATTACAAACTTACCAAATCTAGTCACAATGTTTGACCAAAATTTTTATGAACAATTTTTATGCGAAAACAAATTGGTCATATACAGTGTGTTTCTAAGATAATTTGGCAGGCACGGTTTTTGATGTTATCAAAATATCGTTTCAGTATGCAGAAATTGCGTATTTTCTGCAAAATTTACTTTTTATCCAATTTTGAAAGATCATTATTGTCATACCAGAAATTTCCCTTTTTTCACTGCCTTTTCGGGTAGCAGCGATATCAGAGGACTCCTTTTCCGGAGTTGTAGCTAACGTGCTCGGCGTTCGCTTTGATACTGTAGCTGGCATCTCAGCAGGCTTGACACTTCTTGGCTGTTTTGCCGAGTCCACAATTCAAGCTACCGAAGCGCTTCTTTGCAAGCTACAAAGGATCTCGGTGGAACCACCAAAATATGTCGTAAACCAATAACGAGTCAAATATATTCACTTCTAGTACTTATTAGTTATATGTGTAATTTAGCTAACTCTCTTTGATAATGTGTCAGTACGTACGTAGGCAGTGGTTTATTGTCAGGGGTCTGTGTGTCTAGTATCATCTACAGGACAGTTGTCGTCTTCCTACAATGGGTGTAGGGTAGTACAAACGACCTAGGTCAGGGGCCGATTTCATCATTAGTCACAAGTTCACAAGCCACAACTTGTGAACTTGTGACTTGTGGCTACAAGTTACCCAAAATTGGGTTTCATCAAACTTTGCAGACAACTTGTGGCTACAAGTCACAAGCCACAAGTAAATGACAGGCAAGCACGCTGAAATGACGTCAGAGCTCACAAGTTCAGGAAAGTATTTGTGAAGAAAAAAGAGGCCAAAATAAGGAGCAATTTGAAACCAAACAACTACAGTAAACAAATAACAATAATTCAAGAATTTGCAACGAACGGAAGACTTTTCGAAGGTTAAATTGCTCAGTAATTAAATTAGCAAAAAATAAAGAAATGGATACAAGAAAATTAAATTAAGTAAAGAATTACCACATTTACATACATGAATGAAAACTGTATAATTCAGCGTTGAAATACATTGAAAATACATTGAAAAAGTTTCCAATTTATACCAAAATTTCGCGCTGAAAATTTCAGTAAAATTTAGGCCATTTCATTTGTTAATTGTTCCGCTTTTGAGAAAGTGTCGTCGTCCTTCAGTAAACGAGTAAATTCATTTACTATTAATTTTTTATTAATTAAAATTTGAGTGCCACAAGTGATACTTTGACTTGTGGGATTTTGCAGCTGTTTGCAGGGACTTGTGAACTTGTGACTTGTGGCTTGTGGCTTGATGAAACCGGAAATGGAAAATCAACTTGTGGGCTTCTTGTCACAAGCAGGGACTTTACTTGTGACTTGTGGCTTGTGACTAATCGTTGATGAAACGGAAATTGCTTGTGGCTTGTAAACTTGTGAACTTGTGACTAATGATGAAATAGGCCCCAGGTTGCAGTGATAGGTACAATAGTATCTTCGCCTCTGTATTTGGCGGGAAATAGTCTTCGCCTGCCTATAGTTAAATGCCGCCAAACGTTACACTGTTGGAGTCCGCAAAAGTGAGCAAATCATCAAGAAACGCCTAATGCAAGTGTTTTTTGAACTTGGTAGTCACGTTGAACTGGTGGATTTGCTAGGATACCTTTTAAGACGACGTATCAAGTAACTTTTAGCAACAGGCCCATTTAGTCAAAACTCCTCAGCTCAACTGCCCTTTCATGGGCAACAATTTTAATGTGAAGGTGTCAAAAATGCTATAAAAACCATTTGAAATCTGCCAAAATTGCTCTAGCTTTCAATCATTTCGAGATATGGGCAAATGCTACATTTTTCAGAAACGGGGCAAAAATGCTTCTTTGCTCACCTCGTTTGACTGGGGAGTTTGATAGAATGCCATCAGAAGAAATGTAAGAAGTAGTATTAACAGTGTGTACTTAAAAAATCACTTATCCTAACTGCCTTTTTAATTCAGCCATTTTCAGATGAGAGGCTCAGAGACGGTTAAAACCCTTTTGATTCTAAAGGTGCATTCATAGTTCCTGTCGCAAGCAGACGCGCGTAGACGCGCGTATGGAAGCGTCTGCATGTGTTCGTGAGCTTGAATTCGTTACAACTGATTTTGAACGGTTAAAACGGCATGTTACAATCTGACGCGTCGACGCGCGTCGACGCGCGTCTCAACGCTTTGCGACTATGAATGCACCTTAATTTGGCTGAAATGTTGGTCCTTAGCATAACTTGGAGACGTAGATTCCTAGTCTACAGCCTAGTCTACCATTAAGCAAAAGATTCCTTATCCCAACTGCTCCTTTAAGGGCAACCATTTCTAGGTAAAAAGCATCGCACATGAAAACATACCTATTGTTGACTATAATTAGTTGATTGGCCTTTTCTTGGCACGGCAGCTGCTAAATTTACGACGTTTCGCCCATCTTTATCTATGGGCTTCTTCAGGCTTGTAGGGATAAGAGGAGGTCGGGATATGACCCATACAAATCTAATCCCCGGCCGTCTCTTATCTCAACAGCTCTCTTAAGGGGGGGGGGCGACTAAACTTTTGCCCAAACATCTTCCGATTTGATTCATTTTTGGCATGAATATAAAGCATGTGCGTGGCCAAAAAAGTATCCACTCGTTGGTTCTTAGCTGCCTTTCTATGACCCGCTACGCTTCGAACAACCTGGCAGACCCCCCGATTTTGGCGATACCCAAAATAATTACATAAAAATTTCTCACAGCTGTTTGGTGCAGTGAAAACGGTTACGCTTTGGCACAGCAAGAGAAGACATATTGGGTAACATGCACACGGCATTAGCTTTGCTGTAACCCTAATGGTTAGAGAGCAATGCTAGCCCAAACTTGAAGAACCGTCTAAAATTTGGAAAATTTTGGCCGCCGAATCAAATAATTTAAACGGGATGCAAACCCGGAAGCTAAAACTTGCTGTGAACATAGAGCCCATAGGTCTCCAACATTATACCAAAAATGAAGGAGTTTGGCCTGCGCAAAGTAGAGTTATGCCACCCGAAACATGACAAAAAGTGAAAAAACAGCTAAAAAGTGGATTTTTGAAGATTGTCCAATATGCACAATATTTATATCAATCGATAGCTTTCATGATTCTGAACAACTTTTCTTCTTGGCGCAATCGAGTATTTCTCATCTATTTCAAGTTATTTTGGAAAAACTGAAATTTCATCGTTTGAAAGGACCACTGAATTGAGGGATTTTACCTTCAATTTGCCTTAGCTTAGAAGACCTGGCTGAGTTTTGAAAATGGATGTATCGGGTAGAACTCAGCCATTTACACCTATTTCGTTGCTTAACAACTGTGTTATGCTGTTTTCCTTTCGTGTGGCAGGCTGTACAGTCGCTAGAAGAGTGTACCAGTCAGGCAGTTGACTTGGCATTCAACTGGATACTCAAAGTAACAAACACGCATCCATTTACGAAGGAAACAAGTTTTATTTTATGCTATTGTGGCAGGGTCAGTAAGGCTGCATATCAGCACAATTTGAGCCAAATTTGTCAACGTTATCATGCTAGAACACCTTACGATACTTTTTGAACCATGCCAAACTGACGTTTTTTCATGTTTCAAGTGGAATAAAACTATAATGCCACGGCAGAATTCCTTCATATTTGGCACGGTTTTGTAGACCTAAGGGGTGTATGTTCACACCAAATTTTAGCTTCCAGGGTTTTACCAAATTTAAATTATTTGATTCGGCAGCCAAAATTTTCCAAATTTTTGACATTTCTTCAAGTTTGGGCCAGCATTGCTCTCCAACCATTAGGGTTACAGCAAAGCTAATGCCGGGTGCATGTTACCCAATATGTCTTCTCTTGTTGTGCCAAAGCGTAGACGTTTGCACTGAACCAAACAGCTGTGAGAAATTTTAAAGTATTTATGTTGGGTGCCGCCAAAATCGGGGGGTCGGCCACGTTCTTGGGGGTGTAGCGGATTATAGGAACGACTTTGGAATTAGAGACTACATACTATTTTGACCACGCACATGTACTATATGCTTGCAAAAAAGAATTGAAATCCAACAAACTTTGGGCACCCCCATTTTAGTCGCCCCCCTTAAGGGCTACAAGCCTGAAGAAGCCCATAGATAAAGATGGGCGAAACGTCGCGAATTTAGCAGCTGCCGTGCCAAGAAAAGGCCAATCATCTAATTCTAATAATGACACAACGCCAAGAAAAACCTGTAGATCAGAATTAAGATACTTAGTGTTAGTGATGTGGATCGGATCGGATCGGCAGCCAAAATCACCTATCGATCCGATCCGCCAATTGGCCGGCGATCCTAGCCGATCCGGTCCTGTCCCGGATCGAAACGATTCGATCCGATCCGACCATAATTTTAATTTTTAATTGTAGACACTTAACTTGCTATAGTTTTCCGTTTTCCGTTGTTTAGCAAAACTCTTCATCAAACTTCGCATCTGAAAATCTTATTGAATAATTCTGAAAGTGCGTATGCAGAAACTGCAGCTGCAGAATGTGCAATCACCTTCGAAAAATCACGATTTGCTTTGTTTCGGGAGTTTAAGATCTACATACTGAGAACTACACAAAGGACAGACAGTGAGAAGTAAAAATTATACAAAGATAAGATAAAATTGAAAATCAAGGGTGCAAGACCAGAAAATCAACTTCGGTCGTATTTATAAGAAAGCGATGTACTGTTTTAATATCGTTCGGAAACGGAGACGACATGGAAAATTGGGAAAATCCAGTATCGCGGTTTTATTTATGGAAAATATAAAATATTCAAAGGTTTGCTAAAATTTATGCACATTGAAAATTTAGTTTTTGTGATCAAATTGATCTGGTTCCGCGGCATATTTTTGCACTTGTTACAACCTTTTCAGCCAAGCTGCACCCAATTTTCGGAATTTTCGGTTTTTCAAAATTTCCGGAATTTAAATGTTTTAATGATCACGATATGGTTATCATTTAATGTGGTGATTCCTTTTGGAGACATCAACTTTGAACCCTTACTACTCATTTATTACTTGGAGTTAAGAAACCATGTTTATATCAAAATGGAGCTTAACGTTTTCTCTTTCTAATGAATGCAATGACTCTAACTTCAGTTTTCGGAAACTGTAACTATTTCACTGCATTTTCGGGATAAGTAGGGAGTATCAGACATATTACACACTCTTACACGAACCTCAAATCTTTACTGCAATCAAAATCATTTACTAAGAATATTTAAATTCGACAAACTGGCGACCATGACTTTTGAGTAAATATGTCTGATTCTTCCCCCCGACTTACTCGCTACCTTAAAAAATTACGTGACGGCACTGCCCGACTTTTTTCGGAATTACCAACCGGGCAAGCACCCAAAACTTCTGATAGTTTTTTAAGCCAACAATTTTTCCAAAAACGTCGGTCTACGAATTTGGGGGGAACTGAGTTGGGGGGTTCAACTCCCCCCCAAATTTCTGGGGGTGCTGGCGTATCTGCACGGTTGTCAGTAGGGGAGGTGGGGGGACAGAGTCTCCCCCAAAATTTTCAAAACTTCCCAAAATTTCCAGAATCCCCCCCCCAGAATTCTAACGATCTCCCCCAAAATTTTTCTCACCTCCCCCAAAATTTTGGGGCTGTTGGGGGGTTAGATAATGTTGTGGGTGTGCCTAGGTGTACCTCAGTGGAGGTGTTGGGGGACCAACCCACCCCCCCCCCCCAAAATTTGCGAAATCCCCTCCAAAACTCTGAAAATCCCCCCCAAAATTCTCAGAACCTCCCCCAAAACCCTATAAATTCCCCTCAAAATTTTCAGAATCTCCCCCAAAACTCTCAGACTCTCCCCCAAAATTAATCAAATTCTCCCCAGAATTTTTCAAATAATCCACCCCATTTTAGTTTGCAGATTCCTCAATCTGCACCCCCCCAAGTTATAATTTCGTCCCCAAACTCTGAGTTTGATCAATTACAGGGGGAACTCCCCCAACCCCAAAATCAAGATTTTTCTCAACCAGAAAATCTGGAAAATGGACTCCCCCAAAATTCAGTCCCCTCACCTACAATTTTTTTGGAGGTGGGTGTCCGCCCTCCTACCCCCCCTCGCACCAGACGTAATTTTACTGCTGGAGAAATTTTCCCCGTAGGGAAAACCTCCAGCAGTAATCTTAATTTTTCTGGTGCTCTGCAAAATACTTGGGGGGACCCACTGAGCTACACCTATCAAACTTGCGCTCCTCCCAATCTACAAGGGCCGTCCCTCCCCAAAATTTACAGCAGAATTATACACAGAGCCAGAGGGAGACCCGGGTAAAAACGTTTGGGGGTCAGTTCCTGCACCCTCACAAATTACTCCCCAGCCTGTAGAAAAACCCACTACCCCCCAAGATTCAGAAAATTCAAATTTTCGACGGGATTTCGACAATTTTATCTCTCCCCGGTTTGATGCTGCCAAGGCAGCCAAAGAAGTAGTTTCTGCCTTGTTGGGTTCGGGGGAAGCCCCCCTAAATCATCGGCACCCCCCGAAAATACGTATTCTCAGCCAAGAATACCCCAAAATTCTACTAACATTCGAAATGGTGTGGGTTTTTCTTTTGAACAGGCAGGTGGGGGGGGGGGCGCCCAAAACCACGGGGTTTGTCAATCCACCCAAATTCAGGCTACGCCTGCCCAACCCCCCCCCCTCAATTCGGGTGAGTCCGAAGCAGGGTCTGTGTATGATTCTGCCTACAGCCAAAATTCCGTGGTCATGGTCCAAACTGGAAGGGACCCCATACCTCCCCTTTCTACGTATTTACCCCAACCCGTTTGTTCTGGGGAAACTTTTCAAAATTTTCAAAATTCTCAAAATTTTCAAAATTCCCAAAATACGTATGTAAACGGGTCAACCACTCAAATGCCCCGACCCTCACATATTGGTGGGATCACCTTTCCCAGGGACCAGTATGGAAATTTGTTACCAAATCAACAGACCGCCCCTTCCCACGTTCAAATTCAAAAAACCCCAATTTGTCATGGGGGCCCCTCGGCTCCACCTTTGTATCATACTCAGCCTCCTCCCTCTCCACCTTTGCAAGCCCCCCCTCCTGCATCTCAAAATCCACCTTTGGCCTCCCCAGAAAAATTGGCCAACCAAAATTTTTTGAATCAAGGGGACCCACGTTATTACCCTGTCCATCCGGGGTCTTATGGTCAACATTTATATGAGGGAATCCAAATTGCGGCCCCGGAACCCCATATGCAGCAACAACTGCCCCAACTACGCTATCACCCCCCAACTTCACAACATTCCGAGGGCCAATATTTCATACGTACTCCAGCAAATTTCAACTATGACCGTCTGGAGCAGCAAGTTTTTGAAAATCCAGTAATCCGTGAACTGGATAATAATTATTTGTGGAAGGGTCCCAACAAAATTTACCCCCACTACAAGTTCCTCCACTTTTACTCCAGCGGGTCCCCAATAACCCTTATTATATGGCGGAGATGGTGGCCTCGCATGCTTGTGCGGCTGATTATGTCTCAGAAAATCGCCCTGCAGGACCGACTGAAGTTCCGCGGCAGCAAGAGCAGCGCACACCCGCGCTTCCCCCGAGGGGAGGTAAAGGTATAGCGTTGGCTTCTGCTGGGGGCGCCCCTTCTTCGGAAGGTTCACCTTCAGTACAGCAAGATTTTGTCCCTCCTTCGGTGCCTGCCCAGCCGCACCAGGCTTGCGAACAGTCACCACCTCCCCCTCCACTTTCCCAACAAAATTCAAAGTCACCTCTTCCCTCAAAATTTTCGGAGTCTCCTTCATCCATGGGTGCCCACTCAAATTATTCAGTCAATAATGAGGGGGAAAAGCCGGGAATTCCAAAAAGTCCTCGACACCCAACCCCTACTACTAATATGGATAATAATAACAATGGAAGCTACCGACATTTCTGTCCCAAAATTTGACACGGGTCTTTTTCGTTATTATCTAGAAGTTTTACGGGATGTTCCCCGGTATGACCCAAAATATGCATATTTTGAAGACTGGCTACCCCAATTTGATTCGGCAGTGGCAGTTCATGCAGTTCCTCAGGAGCAGTGGGGGCGCCTCCTTTGGAATAAATTAACGGGGAAAGCTCAAATTTTCGCCTCTCGCTGTGGCCCACAGGTCGTGGAGTCCTATTCAGGATTTCTAGAACTGATTAAATCGCAATTCCAAAACCGCAACTTTCACTGCGGGAGCGGGTCTCGGCTTTTGCACACCGAAAGCAACTTCACAACGAGTCCGTTCGACATTATATCTCAGAACTGCAAGCGATGGCCCTCGACCTGTGGGACACACAAGAAGAGCGCGAACAAGAATGCGTTCAGCAACTTTTTGCGGGGGTGCATGATAAATTTGCTTCGGCCTTAGCTTCTCTTTATTTACATCAACGCCCCACCATGCAGGACGTGCGTCGTATAATTGACCGGCTAGAATCTCGGGAGGCCCGTCCCATGGAGGGTGATACCCTCTCGTATGACCTGCCAATCTACTATGTCGAAGAGGGGGGCACCGACAAAAAAGCCCAGCCATCAAAAAGTCCCTCACAGTCCAACCTCGAAGTCGCGGCTTCCCGTCTAGGTTTTCGGGAAATGAAGGACTGGTTCGAACAACATCTCCAAGAAGCCTTAAGCAAATGGGAGGAGGAAAAACAGAAAAAATTTTCTGCCCCTTGCCGA
>JASAND010004511.1:0-101308 GCA_030248195.1 Trissonchulus latispiculum
CTTTTAATTAACTTAAATATTAATGGGTGAGGAAGGGCCTCAAGGAGTAGAATAGTGATGGAAAGGAAGCGCCACCTGCGCCACTGGCCCAGAACCCCCATTTTTATACTACTAATGGCTTAAATTGTGGTAGTAGTCATATTTAAACGCACGTAACATTCTTAATATTCGGAGTACATCAATACTATTTATATCAAAATGAAGCTCACAATGAGAAGAATCCAGTGCCAATGGTCTGACAATTTTAACTGTAGGTAAATGTTTAAAAAGTAGCCCCAAATTGCTAAATCGTCGTCTATACTGCTCGATACAGTATTATACCAGCTTCATAAAGTTTAAAAACACTTTTTGTTGACTCAACTTAAGTTATTCTCTATCTTTTAATCCACATAAAGCTGTCGATATTTCCAGCAAAAGTGTCAATCGTCAATTTGTTTTATTTGTATTATTTGTTTGCTGATAACCGTTCTATTTACCTCGATGTCTTTATGATTACTGTTAAAGATATTATTATTGAGATGGAGATATCTGACAAACGCTTCTTCTACCCGAGGACTCCACATCCAGAACGACAGGACTATTTAAAATAATTTGGCCCCTATATACTTGACTTCAAACGCTAAAAATGCAACTTGTTTCTAGTTTCTGCAGGCAGGTTTCAGTTTTAGTGAAAACGATACGTTATGTAAACTGAAGCTTATTTGGGAAGAGAGCAGGAACTGATATTGGCAAATTTATGTCGCCTTTGCAACTGAAAAATAGGTTAGCTAAAGAAACTGAAACGTGGACTGAAACTGGAAAAAGTCTATCCTTTTAGACATGACAATTTTAAGGTTATAAGCTGCGATTCTGTTGATTTTGTGGTTTAGGAGAGGCTGACTAATCTTCAGGTTCAGCTTATACAAGTGAATAACGCAGTACAATACGGAGTGAAACAGAAACTTGAAAATTAAACTGATTCTATATTTCTGTGGTGACTGAAATTATTTTGTGTTGCCGATTATAACCTTTGACCAATACTAAGATCGGCACGTGGAACAACGCTAGCCCTGGCGAATGAATGAAGTGTGTGAAGCAGATTCCGCTTAACCAGCAATTAGGGGAGGGTCGCTTTTTGGCCGATTTTTCGACCTTCTCCGATTTTGCTCATTTTTGCATATTTTATACTCCCAGTCCCAACGAGTCCGCAAAACAAGATAAGAGCGTTTTGCGTAATATTACTTCTATCGTTCTGTAGAGCCCTTCAAAGGTGACCTTGACATGTTTAAACATTGGAAAATGAAAAAGTTGAGTAGTTTGTGGCAGAAAATTTTTTGCTGTATACAAGATACAGCGATACAACATTATCAATTTTTGAATTTTCCAAAAACAGTCAAAATGTCATGAAGAATATATCTTATATATAACTCTGAAGCTTATAATACTTAAAGAATAGAATATTTTAGTATAGTTATCTTTGATCCGTCACTTTGTGTCTTTGTATCAATATACTACATAACGTGTTCAAGCTGGATAGCACATCTGTCAGTTTCTAAATGACAGTTTTTGGTAGCAGAGATTAATGGCACGACGACGACAGACTCTACCAAGGACGGAAGCAGATCCTTGTTGGAGATGCGGTGAAGATTCAATCGACGGAATCGATTGTGATGAATGCAAAAACTGGTGGTGCAGAACCTGCATCAATGCTGATCCGGAAAGAAGCCTGCCCGAGCAACTGTACCAGGACCTCCACGGTAAATTGATCCAATGGAAATGCAGGGACTGTGGAGGTAAGTCAATTGCACTACAGTTGCTAGAGCAAGGCGAGTATACTGAAGCCCAACTACTAAGTTTCGGATGTGGTCTTGCAGCTACTGAAGGTCGACAAACTTCAAGTCGACTAAACCTAGAAGTAAAAGTGCTTTCTGAAATTTCAGTAAATTCAGACTCTCAATCTAAGTCGACTACTGACATTCAGAATGATTTGCTGAAAACTTTGCTGCATGTCATAGACCGACATGAAGCTCAACGAAAGGAGGACTTCGCCAGATTCGAAAACTTTATCAAAGAAGAAAGGGATCCAGCCGAAGCACAGCGTAGAGAGGACTCATTAAGGCACACTGAAGAACTTAGGGCGATGATGGAGCGATTAGGCCAGACTGCTCCAAATCTAATATCGACCTCCTTCCAGGCTAGGGACCAAACAATGGGCACTGCAAAGCTACCTAAGATCAAATTGCCCACATTTTTGGGGGACATATTAGACTGGTGTAATTTTTGGGAGTCTTTCGAAATTAATGTGGACTCTCAGGAGCGCTTGCAGAGCAAGCAAAAATTAGACTACCTATACCAGTCCCTCTCAGGTGCGGCCTATGATAAGGTGAAGGGTCTTGGGCTGCGTGGCGAAAACTACCAGGAAGCAGTGAAGATTTTGAAAAACGAATACGGCAAACCGCAGGACCTGATCGAGGCGAAGATCAAACAGTTGCAGAATCTTCCCATGGTGAAAGAAAATGGCTGCAACCTGGAAAGTTTTGCAGACGAAGTTCGAGCTGCTGCTTCATTCTTGCTGAAGCTTGAGGTTCCACAGGAAGGGTTAGATTTTCAGGTGTATTCCCTCAGCCAAAAACTGCCTGAAGGTCTTCTCAGTGAAATTAAGCGACTAAGGGTCCTGAGAGGCACGAGCAATGACAGGTGGACAATGAAAGAGTTTCTTCAGCTGCTCTCAGACCGGAAGATACTGGTCCCAACTAGGCAGGGTAACAAAGGGAAAACTGAATCTAAGGAGGCTAAGAGTGAACAAACGCCAGCTTTGCAAGGCGAGGCAACTCCTACAGCTGCCGCGTTCTTGCAAGCAACCAATAAAAAGCGAGCTGATCGGAGTTGTGTGTTTTGTGGCAAATCTGGCCATTTTTCTGATGATTGTTCTGTTGTTTTCGATGTGTCGAAGCGAAAGGATGTGCTGGTCAAAGAAGGCCGATGCTTCAGATGCTTGAGCAAAGAACACATGGCGAAGGATTGTCAGCGACAAAGGAAATGCTTCCATTGCAAAGCCTCCGGTCATCACTCATGTCTCTGCAGCAAGAAGAGAAAGCCCCACCAAGGAAGCCAGCAGGTTGCTCTTTCGGAAGTATCTGAAGAAAGCCCAGATCTTTCTCAGTTCCAGACATTCTTGGCAGGACCGGATGCTTCGGATGGTATTGTAATGGCCACATGCACTACTACGGTTGTTGATCCTGGCACGGGACATAGTCAGTCTATGATGGTCTATCTCGACGCTGGTGCACGATATACCAGCATTGACAGATCCTCAGCACAACAACTGAAGCTGAAACCGATACGACAAGTGACACTCTGAAGACGGCCAGATTCAATTCCTCAAAAATGGAAAAGGTTCATGCAGAAGTGGTTCGCTTGTGCATCAAGGGGGAGGGTGACTTCAAAATGGACATCTTCGCGTATTCGGTTTCCAACATGGCTCCTCCTTTGCCGATTTATCCTGTGAAGTTTAGTGAAGAGGCTTGGAAGAAAATCAAACCACTGAAACCGAAGAACAGACCTCCCATGGCACAACAGAATCGGAAGATAGATATCTTGCTGGGGATGGACCATTGGAATGAGGTCATGGGTCCTCGGGTCTGTAGGCCAGTTGCGGTTGATGCTCAGTTGACGGTATTCTGTACTCCACTTGGCGCTATTCTTGCGGGTAACTCATTGGTGGATAATACCAACAACCCACCCACTGTCGTCCACACGATGTGTGTTCAGGTGAGGACTGACCTATCAAATCTTTGGAGTATGGAAACGATTGGAATACGGGAGGATGAAGATGCCCCAAAATTTTCGGATGAAAACTTGCTGAGGAAGTTCAAAAAAACGACAGTCTACAAAGATGGTCGCTATTTCGTCAGATGGCCGTGGAAATCAGAGTCGCCAGAAGTAGCCACCAATTTTGGTCAAGCTAAGCATAGATTGCAGAGGACACTCAACACGCTTTGCGCGGATGAGACAAAGTTGGGCAACTTCAATGACTACAACAACATTATAAGAGATCAACTAGAGAAAGGCGTCATCGAGCCAGTTCAGAAGAAGGAAGAGGATGCTACGGTCGTACACTACATATCCCACTTTCAAAACTACAAAAGTCAAAATTGTGTACGATGCCAGTGCAAAAACGAAACCTCATGGCATTTCTCTGAACGATTTGATGTTCGTTGGCAAGAACTATCTCGAAGATTTGGTTGGACTGTTGCTGCGTTTTCGTCTGGGGAAGGTTGCTATTTCATCCGATGTTGAAAGGGCCTTCCTTCAGGTTGGTCTACGGGAGATGGACCGTGACAGTACCCGTTTCATCTGGTTGACGAACCCAGCCCGGAAATCATTGGAGGACAACCTTCAGATTTACAAATTCACTAGGATCCCTTTTGGGGTTGTCGCGTCTCCCTACCTCCTGGGGGCGACAATTAACCTGCTCTTGGATGAGAATCCCGGAATGGTCTCAGAGAAAGTGCGGGGAAACATTTACATGGACAATGTTTTTCTTAGCGCAGACAACTTAGAGGAAGCCAAGCTGCTCTACAAGGAAGCCAAAGGATTGTTCCGCCGAGGATCAATGAATCTGCGGGAGTGGATTTCAAATAACGAAGACTTCAACAACCATCTTCCGGAAGAAGACAAGGTGAAGAAGAGCACGACAAAGGTACTCGGTATCGTTTGGGATACAAAACCCGACTGTTTGAGCATTCGTCACAATCCAGAAGACCCACTGCTACCTGCCACCAAAAGAACCATCTTGCATGGAATAGCAAGAGTCTTTGATCCCCTGGGGCTCATCAATCCGGTATCAATCGTGGGTAAGATATTGCTACAAGAGTTGTGGCAACAAGGGAAGGCTTGGGATGATTCAGTTACAGATGATCACCAAAAACGTTGGAAAGCTATACTCAACTCCATATGTCAAGCCACCAAACTCCAGTTCAGTAGAAGTCTTGGAACTAACTGCGGCAAACTTTGGTTGACTTGTTTCAGTGATGCCAGCCAGTCGGCCTATGCTTCGGTCATCTACATTGTTGATCTATGCTCACCAGACAACAAGGTTTCTTTGCTACTGTCAAAAAGCAGAGTTTCACCGATCAAGCTGGTCATCACTCTACCACGGCTGGAGCTTATGGCTGTACTACTGGGATGTCGACTACTGAGATTTGCGAAGAAGGAACTTCGGGTCAAAATCGAGGGAATGATGCTGTGGACCGATTCGCAAATTGTCCTCAACTGGTTACATTCCTCGAAGGCACTAGAACCATTTGTTCAACGAAGAGTTCAAGAGATTATGACTGGGAAAGACATAGATTTTGCGTACGTCTCAACGAAGGAAAATCCGGCCGATATTGCCTCAAGAGGTGGATCGCTAAAAGAGATCACTAATTCTAATTGGTTCACAGGTCCACCTTGGTTGCTAAAAAGTTGTGACAGCTGGCCAAAGTGGACTTCGAAAAAAGCGGAGATTCCTCAGAGAGAAGCTCACTCAGATGAGTTGCCTACAACAACTGGAAATCTCCTACAGCTGCTTGAAATGGACGAGCAAATATGCCCATTTGGGATGGATCCCTCAAAGTACTCAATCCTCAAAAAGCTGCTCCGAGTTACAGCATATTGTATGAAATTCATTCGGGTGACAAGACAGAAACGGAAAACCCACAATGGACTAAGTGCCGAAGAACTTAAGGCCGCAAGGGAGTTGTGGGTTCGAAGCGTACAGCAAACGTATTTTCAAGAAGAATTAGCTGCTTTGAGAGAAGGAAACCTAACAAAACTTTCACGACAGCTGGACTTGTTTCTTGATGATGGTCTAATACGCTGTGGGAGAAGGCTTGCTCATGCGAAAATTTCTAATAACGCCAAGTTTCCTTACTTGCTACCAAAAGCAAGTGTTTTCACTCATCTGGTGATAGACAACGCCCATAAAAATGTTTTCCATTTTGGTAAGAGAATCACATTAGCCGAAATTAGGCAAACATATTGGATATCTCATGGACTTGCAACTGTGGGGAAACGGATCCGTACTTGTGTCATCTGCAGACGGTGTGAAGGCGGTCCTTTTCGAACTCCGAGAATGGGAAATCTTCCACCATCAAGAGTGAACAGGTCTGTTGCCTTTGCACATACGGGCATGGATTATTTGGGACCTCTACTCATCAAGCCCGCGCTAAAGGGAGCGGCATACGAGAAACGGTGGATAGCAATCTTTACTTGTTTTGTTTCAAGAGCTGTTCACTTGGAAATGATCAAGGACTGCACTGCGGATGCAGCTGTCAATGCTATCAGAAGATTTGTTGCACGAAGGGGATGTCCAGAAGAAATTCTCACGGACAACGCCACACAGTGTCTGAAGGCATCTAATGTTTTGAAGGCGATTTGGGATGACAAAATTGGAGAAGCTACATACGCTGAATTGGTAAAACTGTTTGCGAACAAGGAGATAGTTTGGAAGAACATACCGGAAAGATCACCACGGGCAGGAGGCTTTTATGAAAGGCTGGTAGCTCTGGTGAAGCGAGCTTTGAAGAAATCTTTATGGAGAGCAAGTGTAAGTGAGGATGTGTTGACCACACTGCTAACAGAAATTGAAGGTGTACTTAACTCTCGACCTTTGACTACTACAGGATGTGACATAAAGGATACAACAGTCCTCACCCCGGCTGTGTTCCTTTCTCCAAGTGTAAACTTGGCCCTACCCCCCTCTGGAGAAGATGCCAACGATCCAGATTATACGAGCCAGACAAAGAAAACCCTACTTCAAGAATATAAGAAGGGATTGAGAAGGCTCGACCAATTTTGGAAAGTGTGGCAATCTCTCTATCTGCAGGAGCTGAAAGAGTCACACAAGTTCTGGTTCAAATCAACAAAGGGAGAAGTTCCCAGGAAACCCTACGTGAACGAGGTAGTCCTGTTGAAGGACAACACTCCAAGGGTCTCTTGGAAACTAGCCAAGGTAAAAAGTCTGCTGACATCCGAAGACGGAGAGGTCAGATATGTCCAACTGGAGCTGGCAAACGGTGGTGTAACCCGAAGAGGAACGAGAGATATCATTCCTCTGGAGCTAGCCATGGAAGATGTCAAAGATGGAGATAACTTTGCCTTGGTAGTAACTGACATGGTTGATAAAGCCAACGACTCCTCCTGTATCAACTCTACGGACACTGGGAAGCCGCTGCCAGGCATCTCCGATGATCCCAGTGGGATGCCGCTACCAGGCATCCCCGATGCTCCCAGTGGGATGCCGCTACCAGGCATCTCCGATGCTCTCAGTGGGGTGCCGCTGCCAGGCATCTCCGATGCTCCCAGTGGGATGCCGCTACCAGGCATCTCCGATGCTTCCATTGGGATGCCGCTTCCAGGCATCTCCGATGCTCTCAGTGGGGTGCCGCTGCTAGGCATCTCCGATGCTCTCAGTGGGGTGCCGCTGCCAGGCATCTCCGATGCTCCCAGTGGGGTGCCGCTGCCAGGCATCTCCGATGCTCCCAGTGGGGTGCCGCTGCCAGGCATCTCCGATGCTCCCAGTGGGGTGCCGCTACCAGGCATCTCCGATGCTCTCAGTGGGGTGCCGCTGCCAGGCATCTCCGATTATCCCAGTGGGATGCCGCTACCAGGCATCTCCGATGCTCCCAGTGGGATGCCGCTGCCAGGTATCTCCGATGCTTCCAGTGGGATGCCGCTGCCAGGTATCTCCGATGATCCCAGTGGGATGCCGCTACCAGGCATCTCCGATGCTCCCAGTGGGATGCCGCTACCAGGCATCTCCAATGCTCTCAGTGGGGTGCCGCTACCAGGCATCTCCGATGCTCCCAGTGGGATGCCGCTACCAGGCATCTCCGATGCTCTCAGTGGGGTGCCGCTGCCAGGCATCTCCGATGCTCCCAGTGGGGTGCCGCTACCAGGCATCTTCGATGCTTCCAGTGGGATGCCGCTACCAGGCATCTCCGATGCTCCCAGTGGGGTGCCGCTGCCAGGCATCTCCGATGTTCCCAGTGGGATGCCGCTGCCAGGCATCTCCGATGCTTCCACCAACAAAGGCGATATGCAATAACGATGGGCGGGGAGAATGTCATGAAGAATATATCTTATATATAACTCTGAAGTTTATAAAGAATAGAATATTTTAGTATAGTTATCTTTGATCCGTCACTTTGTGTCTTTGTATCAATATACTACATAACGTGTTCAAGCTGGATAGCACATCTGTCAGTTTCTAAATGACACAAATTGGTATCACTCGGTATCTAATGATGAGCTGAACAACTTTTCTAATAGAAGTATGTGTCTGAAATGTAGTATCTGAAAGTTAGAGCAAGTTAAAGTTTGAGGGCCATTTTGCTGAAAAATGCTCAGTTCACAATTGAAGAATGTACTGTGAACGACTGGATGGATATCCCGGAGTCGTTTTAGTAATAAAATATTAGTCAACCCACAGAATTAATGTGCCATATTAGTTGACCCAAATTTCGCTGCCTGCCGTTCTGTCTCACTATGGCCTTGGAGGGCAAATCACAGTGATTTTCTAGTTTTCCAACTTTATGACTGAATATCTTTGCCACAGTTTGATTTCGAACTCTAATGTATTATCTCGTTTTTGAGAACATATGCACCTCTACTGTTTGCGAAAATGTGCGAAATCCGTAACTATCGATTTTGACCCAAACCGACCCCCTTTAACGAATACCATTAGCGAATCATGATGGCAGACTGGCCGACCGCGACCGCGAACATGACATCACCTTGAAACAGGGTTACTTAAATAATCACATGTGATTATATACATTAAAGTTTTAAGAATGCAACAGTAATTTATTGTCTGCTATAGTCATAAAGACAAATTTAACTTGGGAGATAAATAGTGAAGATTAGCTACAATCATGCAGAATGAAAGCCCGCTTTCGCTTTTATTAATAGTGAAAATGCTTTCATAAATAATAGGCTTAAACGACTTAAAAGGGCTTAGCTTAAACGGCTTAGCTTAATTGGCTTAAAAATCCTTTTCATAAATAATCGGCTTAAGCGGCTTAAACGGCTTAAATTAAGCCGTTTAAGCTAAGCCGTTTAAGCCGCCTAAGCCGTTTAAGCCGTTTAAGCCATTTAAGCCAACTATTTATGAAAAGGATTTTTTAAGCAGTTTAAGCCTTTTAAGCTAAGCCGTTTAAGCTAAGCCGTTTAAGCTTTTTACGAAAAGGCCCTAAGATTGGTTCGATTGCCTGGGTTCCTCAATCGGTAGAGCGTTCGCCTAGATTGCAAAAGGTGTTGGGTGGTTTCCCTACGGAATTTTTCAGGTCGGAGTAGCTGTATTTACGCATTTTAATCTTCATTTCTGTTGCATAGAAGTCACGGATACATCGATTCCATACCTATACCTGAGTTGAAGATGGACATATTTCTCTTGATCTTGACCGCGACCGCCCGAGACAGCAGTAGTCGTGTGTCGTGGCCGCGACCGCAGCCCGCATCATGCTATTTTGTGACCGCACAGTTTTCAGTCATTAAGCTTTATGTCTTAGCACAAACTGGTTTTCTTTTTGTTTAAGGCATTTTCAATGTTTTTTGATAGCGCAATAGAAAATTACAAAGATAATTTCACTGCAGCTCTAGGCCATTCTGCACGGTGCATAAACGCGAAAATTTCAAATCTTGTTCTGTTCACGGGTAAACTCGGAAACCCACAAAATGGATTCACAATAACCATTACAATTAAGAAATCAATTGAAATGAAATTAGACAAAACCGGGGCTGAACAAATATGAAAACCCGAAATGTAAGCAACATCTACACTGCCTATCTTACTATAAAACACGTTTTAGCAAAATGAAACAAAACGAGCAGCAAATTTGAAGATGAAAATTCATCCAAGAAGAGAGCCGCATGCTGTATCGAACTAAAAGATTTGGATAAATTGGGAAATTTTACTATAAATGGTCAAAATTGCCATAATTGGACAAACATTTTCGGTCATTCCGGTCAAAAAAACTTGACCATGGCCGCGACCACCCGCCCTTGCTTCCAACTCTTGATACCACCCTTGATACCTGCATCAGCGATGGAACGAGTCATCGGGTCAGTTCGGGTCACTTTCTGGACCGGGTTTTATTGTAACTGAAAATCTCTACAGCCATTACATCAGAGTTGGCAAATGGGAGAAATTCACCGTCCCATCCCACCCTATTTGTCCGAACTTGCTTTTTTCAATTCCATATAATCCCACTTGCAGTATTTGACCTTATCGCTGAAACATTGAAATTTCTATATTGGCATATGTAAGGGATTGTGTCTCACTCAGGCACAATGTAGTTACGCGGAGGCACAAAATGGTCTCACAGAGGCACAAAATTAAAGACAGAACTTGAAGTCTCGCTGAGGCAGAATCAGTCTCACCCAGGCACAATTAGTCTCTCCCAGGCACAATTAGTTTCACCCAGGCACAAGAGGATTCTCCTTTCTAAAATTTGTGTTAATATATACTCTTAAGCAAATCATTACATCCATACACTAGAGCTGTCGTTTGTTGCTGCAGTTTTAAATCTTATTTTTAATTTTTCAAAAATTTCGAAGACTCAAGAAAATGTGATTTTTTCGAGTGATGTTCGAGACCATATTGTGGCTAAAGGTTGCAACTTTCTGTCATTAAAGGGTTAAGAAGAGATTTTTAAGTTTTAAAATAAGCATGAACTTGAAATATATAAAATTAACACAAAACTGGGACCTTTGGACACTACTAAACAAAATACTTTTGACAATAGCTTAACAATTTTATTTTCACAATAAAATGTAGTTTCTTTCGGTAAGATATCAAAGCGATTAAACAAGACAACCAAAGTCTACAAAAAATGTAGGGAGCGAAATTGTTTTGTTTGTGCTGATTTGGCGCTACATTTTGCTGCAGCAATGTATATGTCGTGTAGGAAAATTTAATTTAATTAGCTTGCCTTTTGTTAGATGGCAACTGTTTGATTTATATTGCTTCCTAAAATTAGACAAGTTTTCTGATTCACAAGGATGTATTGGAATCTGAAGTCAGGAATCTGGAATCTGGAATAGGAATTAGAATCTGGCATCTGAATCAGAAGATGTGAACACAAATTTGAATTAAAGCAAGAATTTGGAATCGGAAACTTTTTCTTTGTTTCTTGTTTCTGTGGTTTGGAAAAAAGACGTTTCAGAAGGTTGTTTAAATTTTCTCAAAAACTAAAAATATATATGGTTTTAGAATGTATAAGAACCAAAGAGTACACCAGTCGCTTTTGTCTTCTCTTGTGGTTATAACCTACAAACTTCTTAATTGTTTGTGAACTTAAATAACAAGCAAATTCTTTCCGATTAATTTAGTTTAGTTTAAACGCAAATATTACATTTTTGCATTATTACATTAATCTTGCTTGGTATGAAATTAATGTCAGAATCTATGTACACTTGGTTTTTGAAATAATTGTGCTTCAGTGAGACTGTTGTGTGCCTCAGTGAGACCGTTTCGTGCCTGAGTGAGACTTTTGTGCCTCAGCGAGACTTGTGCCTGGGTGAGACTCACTGTGCCTGAGTGAGACTAATTGTGCCTCAGCGAGACTTGTGCCTGGGTGAGACTACACCATATAAGGTCTAAACGGGGTGGTATCCTTTTGTGAGGGAATTTTGAATAGCAATGAACTTTCGCAATTTTGCGAGTTGGAAAAATTTGACACATTGTTTTAAAGCTTATACCTAATGAGCAAATTCGAAAATTACAGACAAGCATTTCACGAGCAGGCTATCATGCAAAAGTGCATATTTTTGCATTTTAACATATTTATTCATTTATTCTTAATATTATATTCATTATCACGCATGGGCAATGCCTGCACAACTCCTGCACATGTGCAGGCTAGAATAAATTTACCCCCGCGCAGTGCGCAGCAAAAATTTTACCCCCGCGCAGTAAAATTTTTTCCCGGGCGCAGGAAAGCGTCTGAAGATTTTATCCCGCGCAACAAATTTTTTACCCCCGCGCAACAAAGCGCATCAAAATTTTGTCCCGCGCAAAAATCTTTATCGCCAGCGCCGCACAGCAATATTTTTACCCCCGCGCAACAAAGCACCTTAGAACGAAACAACGAAATTTCTAAACTCTCGCATCAAATTTTAATCCCGGGCAGTAACATTTTCCCACGAACAGGAAAGTGGCTCAAGATTTTATCCCTGTGCAGTAAAATTTTCACCCCGCGCAGGAAAGCGCCTCAATATTTTGTCCCGCGCAGCAAATCTTTTTACCTCCGCGCAACAGAGTGCTTTAACATTTTTGCCCCCGCAACCAAATTTTTACTCCGCTCAACAAAATTTTTACCCCCGCGCAACCAAATTTTTACCCCCGCGCAACCAAATTTTAACCCCTCGCAACAAAATCTTTACCCCCGCGCAACAGAGTGCTTTATCATTTTTTCCCGCACAACCAAATTTTTACGCCGCGCAACAAAATTTTTACCCCCGCAGAACCACATTTTTACCCCGCGCAACACAATTTTACCATGCATTAAACGCAACAAAGTGCATTAAAGTGCAAAAAATTAAATGAAACAACGCATTAAAACAAACGTCAACAAAGTGCATTAAAGTTTTAACCCCGCGCATAAAAATGCAAATTTTTGCAAATTTTGATAGAAAATTGCAAATTTTTCGAAACATTTTACAATTTATTCTTGAGGTACAAGCCCTTTCCCTTTGCTATTTATAGAAAGTAGACTGTGAAGACCTTACAAAACCTTAGCTACACCAAAACTAGAATGTTTTGAAAGGAATAGTGTCTATTTTTCTTGTCGACTAGTTTAAATACTTACAGTCTAAGAAATTTGTTTGTCTAAGTTCATTTTGTGCTATGATATAAAGGACATATGGGTCGAGGGACGTTGTTTGGATTCGGCTCAGCAGGTCCTAATGTTCGAGAAAATTGGCTAAATGCGCGGTAACACGAAATTTTGCAACTTCGCCTTGAGTTTTCTTGCTACTCAAAACGTTTTAGCCCAAACCAATAAAAACGTTCCTCCGAATACGTGCGAATTTCCACTTTGTCAAAAATTGCCGAAATCCGTTGAGTAGTTTTTGAGAAATCAATGGTGGTGGTTGATACAACGTTGATACAGCATTGTTAATTAAATTTTAAAAACCGAACGAATTATGACTACACTCATAAAATTCCCTTGCAATTTCAGTAAAACCAGATAATAAAAGTTTCCGCATTTTGTGCGAGATTCATCAAAATCTTAAAGCATTGCGTAAGTTCGCAAATCTTTCCGACAAAGGGACAAAAACAGAGCTTTGAAAAAACCACAATCGACCTAAACACATACCGTGAAAAATTAGAAATTTGACCCCCCGCGCAGTGAGTCCGATGGCTGTGCAGGCTAGAGCCAAGTTCATTGCCCATGTATGTTCATTATCATTTTTTGAAAATTTGTTTTTGATGCTTTATAAGTCAGCCAAAACTTAAGGTATCTTGTCTCAATTAAAATTGACATGTTAATTGGCAGGCATACAGCTAACGTGTGTGCGAAGTTTCGCGCCAATAGCCTATGTTTTGCGGGAGCATACCACGACATCATGGCGGACACCTATGGCCAAAACCCCGAATTAAAGCACCTAGGTATTTATTGCAGGAAATTACTTTGACAAGCCAAGTACAAACAAGAAACGGCACCTGAAAAACATCACTAGCTTTAGATTTGAATTAAAATTTGGATATAATTAGATTGCAAATTTGCCATTTTTTGCTCTAGCCGTCTTTTGCCGAGACGTGCATCCTGAATTAAACACCAGCAATTGCAATAAATAACACTCATCTTTGTTTTATGTGTGCCAATTGGCCAACCAAATTTATGGCTCTGGTTGCAGTGATTTCTAGAACATTATTATCTATTATTATTATTATCTATTCAAATACTTGGAAACATGACGTAGTCACAAGCAGAAGCAGCATGGAGTACCAGAGCTGCCAACCATGAAAATTGTTGAATTTTCACTAGGTGACCTGTCGCCGTTTCGAGCCAAAATCTCTAGGGTGCTCCAAATTGTAAGGGAAACAGGCATAGGAAAGATTTACAGCCTGAAGCGGGAGTTCAGCTGACGGTAGTAGAAGTATGTCTAACTCCGGAGCAGAAGGACCGTGGTTTCGAACCCCAGTAGGGCCAATTCTTTGCTTTCAATCCTGAATCAAAAGCTGAATCTCTTCCCCTCTTTCTCTCTTAGTTCCTGGTTTTGTGCATACAAGGGTGTCTGACGCCTCCTATATGGATTCTCCTCGGCTTCTCCTTTCTGATCCCAAAATAGACGTGCTACCAGCTAACCACTACTACACCACAGGGCCATCAGCTGAACTCCCATATCAGACTTATCCTTCTTTCATATGCTTCCCTTATTTCAGTTTCACAGATCAAAAATATTGACAGGTGCTTATAAAGTTCAAATTGAAACACAAATTTCGGATTCATACATAATCAGCGTCTGCAAACCTTTAGATTTAATTTGAAGACAAAGTATTCTCGGCCCTCCTTCAAAATTTTAATGATTAAAGTTTTAGAATGACACTATTTTGTACAGGTAGGTAGAGCAGCGTGTCTGGGTCCAGTTTTCCCCCGGTGCAAAATACCGGTGTGATGTGTGAATTTTCTGGCGGAAATTTTGCACCAATGCAAGAAATAATTCTGATTTTTGTGTATGTTTTGACAACTTAATTTCT
The DNA here is from genome assembly GCA_030248195.1 of Trissonchulus latispiculum. NCBI lineage: Eukaryota > Metazoa > Nematoda > Enoplea > Enoplida > Ironidae > Trissonchulus > Trissonchulus latispiculum. The sequence continues at coordinate 14,726 of JASAND010004511.1, forward strand.
GCTCATAATTATAGTAACTGAATTATGCCTTGATGATGGAAAATGATTAGCTTGAAACGCCAAAATAATTAGTCCTTATAATAGTCCAGCTCAAACAGAAAATTTAATTGAAGAATATCCGAAATAATTCTTTAAAAAAACAGAGATTTTGTAGAATTAATATCATTGTTTTATTCACCTGCTTGTTTCGCATTTGATTAGCCTTAATAATGAAAAATCTTTAATATGTAAATGGCAACTTATTCTAATTCTTTGGATTCTAACATTTTACGATGATATTTTAAGTAATAAATAAAGTAAAGAATTTAGGTTAAATTAAAATTTCACTTCTAATCTTATTAGGTTTCGGATGGTTTATTTTTAATTAGGTAGTTTTTATTTATGTCTAAGTTTTATTTCTAAGCAAAAAAAGTAAAAAATAAAAGCTTAATTGTAGTTTTTGAACATAATATCTCAGAGTTCAGTGGTGAAATCATTCCTTGGGGAAAATTGCAAGAAGAGCTGACAACACTCAAGTTGAATGAAAAAATTAGATTGATTTCAACACTATTTAATGTTAGTTATGCCTAATTAATCAAACAAAATTTCCAATTTTTCAGAAAGTTTATTTAACGTGTATCGATTTTATTACTTTATCTCAATCAAACTGTTATAATGAATAATTATTTTGGCGGATCAAAATTTATCCACTCGGAAAATTGACACAAGTGTGATTTTGCTGGAAGGAAAAAGTTTTCGGGAAAAAATCACTCACTACTGCTTATCTATCCTTCTTGAAAACAAAACAGGAGGGCGCTGGCTAGGTAAATTGCGGCGGTGAAAAATACTCCATTATTATAAATGTACAATCATCAAGAACTGAAGAAGCATCAGCAAACCAAGTTTCAACAGATTGTTCGTTTTCTTTAGTGCAGTTAAAAACAAGTTAGCCAGTTATGGATGCTGGGAATTATATCTGAGAAAAGAAGACGCTGCATCAAAAATCAAAAATCAAAAATCAAAAAGACTGATTCGCTTAAAACCAAACATTTTGATTTTTGATTTTTGATGCATGTGCTAAATTTTGCAATTCTGATTTTGATTTTTGATTCACCTGCAAATTTCAATATTTCTGATTTTTGATTTTAAATCAAAAATCGCATCAAAATTAATTTTGATTTCTGATTTTTGATCATAAAAACAGCCCTACTTCAAACCAGTCCAAATTTAACAACACACTTCTATTCTTTAAGGAATTGTGGTCTGTGACAAGTGATTTTAGGAAAACGGTGACGCGTCAACTATATTTTTAAAACTATCTAGATAAATAAAGTTTTGTATGTTTTTGCCACTTTGTGAATATAATTATTGAAGTTTTTAGGTGGCACAATTTGGTAAAAAATTTTAAATAAGCATGTAACAGTAAAAAATTACACAACTCAAATACCAGGTCTAAGCCGGGTGCTGACAGCTGACCTGTGCTTATAGTGACCCGAACTTACCGGGTTTCCTTTCTGGTTTTGGAGCATTAGTTGGTCAAAATATTCATAATGCCTTTTCAAAAAACAAACAAATGATCTGCTTATTTGTATTACAAAACAGTATATTAATTTCATCGTTATGCATCCATATAACTACTGCAAAACAAATTCAGTTAGCTTTTCAATCTTCCTTAACTTAACTGCGATTGCACTACCATGGAGAACATTTCTTATCATCATTTCTGGAAGGATTGTAAAGGGTTCCTGTTGCACAATTAAACGTCTTCGCGAAACGGTCAAAGTTTCTAAGCGGACCCAGGACCCTGTGAAATAAAAAACAAAACGAACTCGTGAGAAGCGAACACCTAAGATAAACTATGAAGATGAAGCTATCACTGTGGTATATATGTCATTAAGTTTAATGTTTTAGCAAGGCAAGATAGTTTTGGAATAAGGACTCTAGGCATTAATATGAAAATAGATAGGCAATATGTTCTTGTCGAACAAAAAGCTTGCGATATTTTCAGTGGGCGTACGTATAGTAGAGGGAAAATTTAAAAATTTAAGAAATTTTAAATGCGCATCAAAGAACATACCATCCATTTGAGGTAAACCCTACCGCTAAACGGCTTAAACCTTTGTAGCTTTAAAGAAGAATAAAAAGGTAAAAATTCGGACCTCAGGTGGGGCTGCAATCCTGGGCTAACGCTCTGCCAACAGATACAAATGTTCATGACATTCAGTACAAAACCCCACTACGAGAACCCCCATTCTTAACTCATCTTAAAAATTCCAATTTGAGGTGGGCTGAATATTTCTATTTTTATTTGTATCTATTTATTGTCAACCACCCAACAATTAATAGTACCAGCATTAATTTAAATATGATAACTACATACCTTGCAATCAAAGCTTAAAGCAGCAACGGAATAGCAGACACAGGGTTTTGAGTGTGAAATATTAATTAGCTAATTCTAAATCAGATTTCCAGATTACCTAAGTTTTCCAGGACTATGTGTGGATAGGCTATATCCTGGTCGATGTTTACTGCAGTAGAGCTAAAAGTATTAAAGCATATTTATGCTTATTTAAAATTAATGAGTAAACATTTATTTCTGCAAGTACATAATAAATGATAAAGGCTAAGCGTAAGAAAACACTGACATCATTACATACAATTAGGGAATAGCAATATGCAGCAGCACGACAATTGCAATACAATGTGCCCAAACGGCGTGCTGTGTGCACACTAGAGGCCTGCACTACGGTTCACGGCCCGATCTGGCCCGCGGGTCGAACCGCGCGAGTAAACGACACTGATTACGAGCCGAGCGCGACGGGAAGACTGTCGGGTCCACTATCAGTTCTTGAGAGATGGCAACATTTTAAACCTGGCTGCTGAAGATTTGATAGACCAAAAGACCGTTGTATTGTACATTGGATGCAAGCAAATCCATCAAATCGCTAGTTCCTTTAATATGCCTTTCCAAAAGATAGAGCTCGGTTAGAAACCAAATGTCCTAGTTACCGATGCATAGCTGATAAAGACCAACTGATCACTGGAAAACTGCAGAAGTCCAGGCAGTCTCACGTCGCTTTGTTTAGCCATTTGAAATCCCTAAACAAGAATAATGCAGTATTAATTAATTATGGGCTATTTACTAATTCTGGTTATTACGCAAGTATGCTAACAGTAGAATGATGTATTTCTTCTCTGTACATTGCAGTGATGATTCAGGCGGCCCATTCGTTTTTTCAGTTTCAGATTCAGTTTCAGGCGGTGGCTCGTCGGAATTTCATATTCAGTTTCAGTTTTAGGTCTCATTTTATTTATGTCTCACCTAACAATAGAAAAAGTCAACTCAAGGTCAAATTGAACTCTGACTATTTAGGTCCCCACACTAGCACAAATCTTACCATAATCTATAAATAAATTCATGCTACGTATTGAATAATTCTTGATAGTTTCTTATTGACTTGCTAAAGTATTTTAAGATTTTAATTCCTTTCGGAGACATCAACTTTAAAACATGATTACTCATTCATTATTTAGAGTTAAATAGCCATCTTTAGACCAAAACGAAGATTAACATTTTCGCTTTTTGGTGAATACAATGAAGCTAATTTGGATTTCCAAAAAATGTAACGGATTTTTGATGGATGTGGATATCTATGGATTTGGGTAGTGTTAGGTTTGTGCTAGTGTGGGGAACTAAATAGTCAGAGTTCAATTGGACCTTGAGTTGACCTTTTCTATTGTTAAGTGAGTCTAGCTGAACTCAGCAGGGAGCCACTTAACGCTGGAAAAAAGTCATTACGGATGAAGTTTTGTTGGGTTCCCACAGAAGCCGATTATCCTTTCTGTTAAATCGTTTACCACAGGTTGTGCATTCAGCAAAGTTACTCTGGTGTGCAGACACTGTGTGCCGACTTAAATTCTTCTTGAGGCCAAACTCTGTCACAAAAGTCGCATTTAAACATCGTTGCAAGTAAGCAAAGTACTGTCTCTCACTTAAGCAAACTAAAACTGACGTACACTTATTTGAAAACTTACTAGGTAACTCTAGAAACCGGTTTTATCCGGATTTAAAAAGTCTTTACGTGTCCATGTACATATACTATTGGCTATCTTATAAACCGGTTCTTACCTTAAACTGTGCACATGCTGACGGTTTATTCCCAGTTGTCATACATCCTAGTTGTCATTACACCTTATTATTGGTCTGACCAATATCACGTGAATGGTCTTTAATCAATTGCTCCGCCTTTTCAGAGGAACGGAAAATGGCGCTGAGTTTAAACGGAGGAATAAAAGGAAGTTATATATAAAATCTTAGAGGAAGAAGAAAATCAACATTTATAATTAATTTCTAATTATTTGGCAGAACTAAAATCTTGTTTTTAGACTTATTTTAACCTTATTTTTAATGAAAAATATTCTTAAACTGTATATATCAACATTTCAAACTAAGTTTAAATACTGATTCCGTCGTGATCATGAATATTATTTTGATGTTATATCAAACGAAGCTTTTCACGTAAAATATATACAGCTGTATTTCACTTATATTTGGAAAAGGTTTTTAAAAATAAGGTAGGAATTTTTGAATCCTGTTTCGTGACGTTACAGTTTATATATATTTTCTCTGTTTGTAGCCTGCATAATTTTAATTTCAATTTTAGAAAAATAATTACAACCAACTTTTCGTAAATAATCCTATTCCTCTCAAAATTTTAAATTTAAACCCTACGTTTTGTGTATTCAGAATGTGTATTTCTTCATTCAAAGAATTGGAAGAAATTTCCTTTATTGGAGCGGTGCATTCAGTCTCACGTGATTTCTTGTTGTCCAATCGTAGCGTGTATGACAACTAGGAATGCGCCATGCTGACATGCACATGCAAACATGTGTATACATGTATACGTGTATTTAATACACGTATAAATGTATATGCATAACTTTGGAAACCGGTATTTACTTTAAACTATAATAAGGAATGTGCATACTCGTATACACATGTATACGTAAATATACGTATATGTATGTACATGTATATGCATATACATACATATACAAATGTATATGCACATGTACAAAAGGAAGTAACACGGGATCCTCAGTTCCTCCTCAGGGATCCTCCTCTCCCAATCCTACACCATTTTACCTCTCTATACTACTAGAAAGGAACATCTAACGACTTTACTTGTCTGCCTCAACAGCCGCTATTCTAAATCTGTAAGCCAAGTACTTTGCCACACACTCTAAGTCAACAAATAAACCTGAGACTAATCACAAGCTGTTTAGTAGTGCAACGTACGAGTAGGTGGGAGTGGCTAAGAAGAATCTTTATTATCATAGATGTCGCGGTAGCGACCCCTGTAATATGACTTAAAACGGTGCAATGACCTGAACTAGAGGATCTCTGCAGAGCTCAGAAGCATAAAGCACTGTTACTCCTGAGTCAGGAGTAATTACTACAGAAATGTCACAAGTAACCGTTGCATAAAAGTCAGGTGTTATTAGTCTGAAAAGTCATCAGTATCAGCAGTAAATTCACTCCTGATTTTTACTACTGAAAAACAGCAGTGTTGCATAAAACTTATTAGGATGACTATTTTACTGCTGAGTTTAGCAGTCATTTCTATGGTCAATTTTACAGTGAAATTCGTAAATATTACGTTTTCGTGATTTTTAAGACCTATGTTTTGGGTTTTCTCATACAGCTTGAATTGTTTACTTTATGTGCCCTAATTTCTTCATATTTGCTATAGTTGAGTTCTAATTTGCGGTGTGTGGTAATCTTCGAAATTTGTTTATAGTTTAGATACAACTATCTACACAATCATCCAAATATTCACAGTCGAAATAAATTAAAAACATTTCAAACAAATAATGTCATTTACTTCAATATTTTTACCCCTCAATTTCTGCCTAAGAACTAGTCCTGAAAAGTCATTAGTAAATTGTAAGAAAACCGTGTATAATTACAAGTAAGGAGTAATAGTGTCATTAGTATTTTATGCAACACAAATGTTGCGACTCATAATACTGCTGACATAATACTAATGACATTTTACGAGTAATTACTCCTTACTTTTATGCAACGGGGCCTAAGGATTAACAATCATGACTAAGAGTATGACAAATGCTATCAGCAGATATCGTCTGCACAATCGGCTGACCCCCCACAACAACACTGACAACTTAGTACCTTCACTTCAAATACTGTTGCCCGCTACGCTAGTTCCAAGTAGGGTACGCGGCCAGAGTAGTACAACTGCTTGCGAGCTTAAGATATAAACATAGAGCGAATGAGACGACACAATTGTATACTAGGTACTCAGTTGTGGGGGTCACTGGGTACTCATTTGTTGGGGTTAGCCTTTATTGTGCAGATGATGTCCGCCAGCTGATAACTAAGTGTGTAACACCATACACCATAACACATTAGTTAGAATCCGCTAAACTTGGGTGAGCGGCTAATTGGGCTACTGGGATCTGAAGTGACGGTGGAGAAGAAAATGTGAAGTATGTAATTTGAAATTTTGACTATTGCCAACAAATTTATTACATACAGTAAGTATTACATACGTTTACGTGTATAAGTTCAGTTAAGGGGTACATAGCAAAAAAAATTAATATCACGGATTTCCTTCATTTTCACACAAAATCTAGGCAAGTGTCGAGTCCATTTGAGAATTCAATTGTTTTTCTTCACTAACGTTGCCAAAGGAGAAACCAATTTGTGTATTATACGAACACTAATATTTCCATAGTTTTATTCTACCAAAGAGGGGCACTATTGCGTGGATAAAATTCCGGAAAGAACAATTTGTTAATAGCTGAACTTTTGTAGAAACTATACTTTTGCAGAAACTTCCTAAATTTGAAAAAATTCCGACCTGAAGAATCCAACATTTTTGAATTAGTGTTCTGCATAATCTAACTTTAATTTATAATTTAGTTACAAAGATCTTATCGTACCTACCGATGCTTTAGCCAAGAAAAAGTTCCCCGTTAGGACGAAGTCTGAAAAATATGTGACTAAATAAACACATCAGAGATGAAACCGGGTCACTATTTGCTGACCCGGTGACCCGGTATTTTTGAAAATTCAGGTTTGAGCTTGGAAAAATTAAAAATACTTATGATGAGTGTTTTTTCACCTTTTTGGACATTTTTAAAATAAAAAGTCGGGCAAGTTAAAATAAAAAACCTAAAATAAGAAGTCGGGCAAAATGTTTGCTTTCCTTAAAGTAGTAAAATTGAAAAGTAAATATTGTAAGTAAGCCGGAAAAAAATTTGCACGACATCGCACTCAATGTGATGTGATGTAAACTACATAAATTTTTGAATCAAACAAATTCCAACAAAATATATACTTCGACAAAGTCATTACTTCATCGACTTCTAATCATAGAGCTTAACATTAGCATTTTGTGTTTCATCATTATGTTAGCAAAATATTTTATGTAGTTGTATGATTGATGGTTTCACTCAGCGGACATTCTTTGGAAATATTTTGCTAATGGCTAGGATTTGGACAAACCATCACAACTCCATTTATTCCTAAAGGCAGTAATCCATAACAATTAGAAAAATGCAAAGCAAAACTCAGAATCTGTAAACCTTGTTTTGCCGAGATTTTCCTTCTTACCGACCAACACACAGTCTGACACTCTCCTTCCAAAATTGATAGCAGCGGCGAAAAATCACATACAGTAGCTGGAGCTTGGAGAATTTTAGATTTTAAAGTAAAAATTTCAGACTCCCATGTAATAATTTTCATTTTCTAGTTAAGATTCAACGCAATCATTGTAGTTTTCTAACCTAGATCTAAGCTCGACAGGACATTACAAATATTATGAGGACACTACAGCGACAAACATTTAAAAAACTACACGATTAAGTTAAAATATTTCTATTGCTTGCTAGTTTTTGAGTACTTATTGAAGTTTTCAGTTGGTCGAAATTCCCGAAAAATATGCTATAACAGTAAAAACAGTAAAAATTTCCCCCAATCAAAAATACCGGGTCAAGACCGGGTCAGAGCTCCTGACCCGGCGACCCGGTCCATATAGTGACCCGAACTGACCCGGTGACCTGGTTTCATCTCTGAAACACATGTTTACATAAATAAGATAATATCTTAAAAAAAGAAAACCAACTTTGAAAGCAGCTTTTATGCCGGCATTATCTGCAATATCTTCATTAATAGTGAAGCCAGGAGTATAGATATCATTTGTCAAATTCAAAGACAAGTCAGAATATTGTTGCATTAGGCAGTTTGCTTGGTCTAGGAAGTCAATTCTGGAGTCGTTAGTCCACCAGTTTTCAAGTTGCCCATCCTTATTGTAAAGGCTTCCTAAGATGAAATTTATTTTAATGATTTCTTTCTGAGCGTTTATTATGCTAGCTGTTAAGTCAAAACGAATCCACAGTTGCCGTAGTGTTTTGTATGTTGTCAGAAATCAGTTATGGACCAAGCAGTCTATATTATGTATGTATTATGCATGTATCTATATCTTGATTATGTTAAAGCGGAGGTTATAGTTGACTAACGGCTGTAGAATGAGCATGACTTGAATATAAATATAGGGTACCTGAAAGGATATGTTAAACTATCACCTAGAGGTTGCAATTAACAATGGAATTTTTCAACAGGCTCTGTGTGAAGTCTTTTTCAAACAATCTGATAAAAAGCTAAATAAATACCTTCTAGGTCAAATCCATGAGAGATTTCATGCCCAACAATTGACCCAAACCTGCCATAAAGAACAGATCTATAACAGCAGGTCAATTTAAGTGTTGCTGACAAAATTGGTATTCGTTTCTTTGGATTATATTCGCGTGTTTGCCATTTTACACTGTGTTGATGTATCTTCAAAGTCTTATGTCAGTAGAATTCATTCATACCTCTGTCAGAAAGCTGCAGCTACTTCGCTGGTAACATCAACTATTTGTTTAATGTTCTCTAAGTCGATTCAGTAATCACTATTTGATTCGAATGTGGAACTTGTAACATATTAAAGAATCTTACAGTGGAAATGATGCATCAAAAACCGGTAACTGTAATACCCCTGCCAGTATTTCTGAAACAAACACAGCATAGTTAATTGGGTGAAGAACTGAAGGGATAAAGCAAAGAAAATTTTAGGGGATTTACATATTTTAAGTGAAAGAATCGTATGATTGGTCTCTGTAAGATTTCTCGTGTCAAATTTTAACAACTGCAAGTTATATTAAAAGAATAAACATAGTTGTTTCGGACTGGATCGTACTTAAAGAGTACTTAAACGGTTAATTTACAAGAAGTGGTCTTTGTAAAACCAACTTCTACATAAACGGCTTTAACTATTTAGCTTAAGGAGGGCGTCTATTAGGGATCGACCGGATCCAAAATTTTGCCGGATCCGGACCCGGATCCGGATCCAGTTTGGATCCGGCCGGATCCGGATACGGATCCGGATCCGGATCTAGCCATCAAAATACATGCAAATTTTTCAAATTTTGATCTTTGATTTTGTTAATGCTTATGGGGGTTTTTATAGATTTGGTACTGTTTTAATGCAGGTAGTGAATTAATTTAATAATTTTCAACAACTTCGCAAGTACTCACCGCAACCGATATATACGAAAACAATTTTCGTCTTCATTAAATATTAAAGACGACATCGTCAGGATGAAAGTAGTCCGCCCGACTTACGTATGCTTGTATTTCTCTATTTTATTTATGTATTCAGTATTCATTTTTGAAACGGCGTGTATACATTCTCGTAAAAAGCTTTAAATTTGCTGATCTATTTACTCGGGACCATCTTATCAATTTCACTCAAGTTAAATTCTTTGAATTTCAAAGTCGGTTAAGCTTACATTTCTAAAAATTTAGCAATATACGTATGGTTAAACGCTGTAAGTAGAAATAAAATTTTGCTACTACCGAGAAAACATTTTATTAAAAGCATCGCTTAAAAATTCAGAAAAGCACAAGTTAAAATTTGGAAAACCCAACACGTCAAATAGTCTGATAATTGCAAACTTTGTTCAATTTTGTCTATAGATGTCTTACAACAACTACTCATGGAAACCGATTTATTGTACGCTAATTTGTAAAAACTACATTATTATGCAAATGTATAGAAATTCATTTACCATGACATGCATAAAAATTAGTTAACAAAATATCAGAGTCTACTTACGTAGTCCGGTTCAGTTGAATATTAAGATATACGAGGGTCTGGGGGCGGTAGCCCCCAATAAAAGCCACACTCTTAGCACGAAAAATCGCTTCTAGAAATTAATTTATAGCACTCCAGGCATTTATACTTAAGTTTCAGTAATGAATTTCCTTTGGTTCGTTAACTGCAAAAAAGATCCGGATCCGGATGGGTTTTCTGCCGGATCCGGATCCGGATCCGCATCTGCAATATCCGGCAGGATCCGGATCCGGATATCCGGTCGATCCCTAGCGTCTATCCTAAAAATTTTTATAGTCACCGATTTAGCTCAGTTCTACATATACGTTACCTACATATTATGTCGTACGTATCAAGTTTAAATATAGAGTTGTTTTCTCCACTTCTCCACACGCTACTGGCTATTTATTGCTTGCAATTTGAATAACTGGCGAAAACGAGGGTACCGCGTTAGACTAAGGCAGTTTTCCTTAATTAAAATCTTATCGATCATGAAGCTCCAATCGGGTGTATATTTGAAAACTGATCTAAAGAATTAATTTTATTAAGGATGAACTTTATTTAAACCAGAGGTCAATTGGTGGTCAACAACTGTAATGTGTAGGACATTTTGCTACACTATTGGTCTCTCTCAGTGCTTGACCTTTATCCTAACACTAGGAAAAAGTTGGTCTACGCGTATTAATAGGAAGGGCAAGTTGTAGAAAATAATGATTATCATTGAGTTGAAATCTAAATATCTATATATAATATAGATAAATTTAGTTTGCTAACTAAGTTTATAAGCTGTTGAGTTACAGCAGTCTAATAAACTGCAAAAAATTCAATGGTTGGCGGAAGTTCTGTCTAACAAAGGAGCATCGGCACTTGCGATACTTGTATAACTTTGCTAGTGCTTTTGTAGTATGACATAGTACTGTCGTAGTAGAATAGTAGACTAGGATCGAAAGGTTCGATTCCACATTAGCCATAATGACGATGCATATTTCCTTGAGCAAGAAACGTTGGCTACAGCTCCTCCGGTCAGATGTGGCGTAAAAATTTGTGCGCTTGCGTGCTGGGTCAGTGCATGCAAAACAAATGCTTAATCCAGTTATCGTCAAGAGTAGGTCGATGAGTTCGCGGAGGAAGGAAATACTTGGTCACCCTTCGTTAATCACCAGTACTGGTATTTTTGCAACTATGGCCTGCATAGCCTCTGCGAACAGTGGTGGGTGCACACAGATTTAGTAATTTTCGTGCACTTCCGGGTTTGCTTGGGTTTCCATTTCGTCTGCGTTATAGGTGGCCTGAATTGGCACTTAATAGGAACTTTTCATTCTGATAACAGCTTCAGTGGAACTTAAGCGATAATCCTATTCGCTATGACTGGTCGACGTCAGCATTTCTGAGACTCAAGGAATGGCTACAACGAAGTCCGGTAGTCAGGCAGTCTGAAGTCTCAGCTCTTGAAGGGTTAACATCAGCAACATAGTCACTTTTTGTCCTTCTTAAAATACTTAACCAGTTTCTTTGTAGTAGTTACGTCAGTCAAATTTTACTTACTAAAAGTATTGAGATCACGTTGATAGCCTGCATTAGCCGCAGCATTTTGGATACTGAAAAAGCATGATTTAGTTCAGTTTATGAGCAAAGCAGTTGAAGCAAAAAGTGTTTCACAATCTATATTTCACAGTTTCACGTTATCATTTGTAGATTATCAGAAAGCAAATACTGAGCTGGATATAAGTCAACAAATAGTCATCTTACTAATCATTAACATCCAGCGTTTGATGCATTTCCTTCGCCCACTGACGAACTTTGGTGTAAGCATCATAGAAGGTGTCAGCTTCCGATAGTGCCATCTTGAAAACAAATCCAGGCAAGTTGTAAAGTCTTAATCATTCATCATATTAAAGAAGAGGTTTTGCAGTTTTTAGTTTAAAGGTTTTATTTCTGTGTTGGGTGCGACTGCTCAGTTGAGACGTATGTAAAAATTAACTCTCAAAAGCCGACATATGGAGGATCATTTATGGCCGAGTTTCCGAACATTTCTTTTCTTGCTCATTTTTCTTATGTTTTGCTGTCCCAATAGACTCGCTCGACGGGAAACAAAATATCTGCATGATATGACTGCATCTCTCTGTTTTGTCCACGAAATGTGTTAAAGATACGAGAATGTAGCTTCGAAGGTTTGCAATTGTTGCGGGCCATGTGTATAAATGCCCCACATACTATGACGAAAAGTTTTTTGGGGGAAGGCATGCATTTCGTGAAATACTTATACAACAAAAGAAGATGCAAATTGTTGTACTAATCCTATAAAACTTTGAACTATGACGCTTCAGCTGAGGTATAAATCTGGCAATTTCGAAGATCCAGTTTGCCGTGGGCTGGGAGACCTTAGTTCCTTTCTGGGCTCTCTTTATTACATATACAATTTTCAGTATGACTGGCATTAAACGTGTATTGCACCTGTCTAAACTTTACAATTACACTTAATATTCAGTTAATGTTTAGCCAAATCTGCGAAGTTCAGTCCTAAAAAGTTTTCTTAGTTATTCTGAGGGTATGTATTTTTAGGTTTTGACCGGTGTGTATTAGTTGAAAGAGGAGGGCAGGCTCACAATATATGTATGATTTTATCAACTAAAGTACAGACAAGTTCAGTTAAACAAAATATCTTACGTTGTCGTAGAATTTATTCATTTTCGATAGCGCCGCACTGCTAGAGTCCAATCCTACCACATATTTCATAGCAGAAAGCTAAAACGGTTATCATTTTCAGAACACAATATTCAAATGTTAACAACAGAGCATCTGGAAAGCACAATATACAAAGTACGCAGCCAAACAAAGTCACGCAAATATTTGGCATTGTTTTTGTAGCATGCGTAAACTACAACGAAAATAATTACGTATGGAACCAGATAGAGTACAGGAAAACTAGAAAAATACCTCTGGTATTGCTTAATTTTCAATAAGGAGGTGCTGTAGTGACATCTTTCTTTCTTTCATTCCTTCTTTCTTTCTTTTTTTCGTTTAATATCCTGTCTATCTTATGTTATTTAAAGAATGCTAATGCTAGAGAATCTTAGGACATAAAGTGGTTTTCTTATTGAAAAGTTAGATGACTACACCTGTCGACAGCGCAAGCTCTTAAAACTGTGAATAACTCAAGTAGTACCTTCTCCTTAGCTTTAGTCATAGTTATGTCATCAATCCATGGCGCTTCATCAAAAAGATCATTGTATGCCGAGGTAACATTTTCAACTACTGGTAGTGCCTGCAAATAACAAAATAACATAATAATTTTTACTTTGTTATTTTTACATGCACAGCTTTTATGCACTAAATACAGCTTATACGTGCAAATAAATTGATTTGCTTTTAAGATTACGAAAAATTTCAGATTTCTGTGTCTAATTTTAACAACGTTTCAGTATTCTGTTCCATTATTCTGTATATTTTGATCATATTTTTCAGTGTTGACAATCTAAACAAGATAGAATATTTTTGCTTTTAGAAGCATTCAGCTGTTGCCACTAGTATGTTCCAAAACAATTATTTGGTTGGAAAACGGATGTATTGGTTCTGCACTCTAGTTAATAAGTTTAATATGAGTTTCTGTACTGGACCGGAATGCCAGGGCCTCACTGTATTAAAATTTGTATCTTACAGGGAGGCACAATTGATTCCAATGAACAACAGCAACAAGCGTTCCTGTCTAGATTTCAAACATATTTTCTGTTGTTGTAACTCACTGGCTTTAAAACACTTCCGTCTCTGATTGAGATTGTAAGCTTTCGACTAGTTTAATGTTGCATTTCTTATTGCTAACTGACCTGGTTACGGCTTATTGTATGCTATTTTAAAGCATACTGTATTTCAATCAAAACAATAACTCTTTGACTAAACCAATTGTCTATGTAAGCACAAAAGAGTGAACTTTTATCATTTAGTAGAATTGTGTAACAACTAAACTAATCGCTTAAAGCATCAATTTCTGTGCGATCATGAAAACATTTCGAGTGCCCAATTGTAGTGATATTATTTGCCAAACTCCATTGATAAATTGAAGCGCTTAGCTCACTCTCTCCGCTCTCAGCGCTTTAAACCATGTTACTTACTCCGTGGAAACCTAAACGCCTTAGTTCTAGTCAGTAAAATTTTAATCAAGACAGTTTCATCATATTTCAGTCTAACCAAACTTTTTTATTTCCTCAAAAATATCGGTATATTGGACTGGCTAAATACTATTGCAGTTAACTAGTTTTTCTGGAAACGATTTTCATCGAAGGTTCCGTAGCAAAATTCCATACATAATCAACTAATTTCCATTTGAAAATTTTGTGTTTAGCCAGTTGTATAGGTTCTGCAGAATTTCACTGTAATGGTATACTCAAAATGTTATGATAGGCCCAACTCATAAGGTTTTGATAGGCTCAAAAGAAAAATTATTTATGAAACGCTTCAGAATTTCCTTTACTTTTTACTGTCTCAATTGGATTATCTTAATTAATTGAAGCTGTTTATATTATGAAAGTTTATACTTCCAGTCCAAACTCCTGCTATGTTTGTAAATGTATTGCGTAAAAACAATATTACATCCAACGGCACTTGCCATTCAGCAGCAGTGTTGCTAACCGTTGCAACTACAATAATCGTTGCGAAGAACAATAACCTTTTTTATTGTTTTATTGTTCGAAAAGGTTCTGTTGTACAATGTATCAACACCGTTTTGAATATGGAGTTGAATAAGATCCAGGCAAAATTCCCAATCCGACATTACCGCAGTTAGACCTTCAAGTGACACTGTCGATTTCTAAAGGGTGTTAACATCAGAATAAAAAATTAGACAAATATACATTAGCCTATAGTATTGAGTATTGAGCTTGTCAAGTGCACTTCAGTAGATCTTAAATACACCAGATAAATAGCATTACTAACCAAGACCTCTTCTGTGAGCACAAGTCATTGTGTGACTAACTTGAATTGTTCTTCTATTTTGAAATCTCGACTTGCTTAATATGCTAATAGGGCTCCTTAGCGTAAGTAGTCTTCATCATTAAATTAAGTAAAGCTTCAGTGGGTTTGATGATTTTTAGCTTTGTGCTGTAACTAAGAGGTTTATACAAATTGTATCCGGAACCACGTAGCTTGATGCTTTTGGACACAGCTTGCAAATTTTCTTACGACATAATTTAAAATGGATTCTAAAGTTGTTGAACCAGGCACATGATCAATGCGCAGCATATACCACTTTATCCATGTTGTCAATTAAAACGGCCCATGTCAAGATAAAAGTCACTTTTGATGCGCTCTGATCTACTACTTGTTTTTCTTGGAACTTTTATTTTCATGTGGGTTCTTGGGGTTCTGGGGGTTCTTAATTTTTGTAGAGATTTGATCTATAACTAATAACTATGTTTAGTTTCATTTTTTAATGGGGGTTCTGGGGGTTCTTGGGGGTTCTTAACTTTTCGAAGACATTTGATCCGTAACTACATATATTTAGTTTTAAATGTTTGAGGGGGTTCTGAAATTTTTTCAAGAGATTTGATCCTCCACTGTTTAGTTTTAGGTGTTTTGCTGGAAGTTCTGAGGGTTCTGGAGTCCGGGTATACCTAAAAGTGTGTGCGCCTGGACTTAGATCTAGGACGAACTTGTTCTTCTTGTCGTCAGCTTTAGATTGATACAAATATTGTGGATATTGAATGTATCATATACACACATTTCAGTCTAAATTTATGAGAAAAACCAGGAGGACCCCCCCCCCCCACACCAGTACACCCGGTGATATGCTACAACTTTGATGATTGGGATACTTATACACGTATTATAAGCATATCATGTCTGCGGAAGTGTCTGTTGCGGGAGAGGATCCGCAACGTAGTCACATACAAATCAAAGTTCTGGATACAAACGCATGAAAAAATTTGAGAACCTCTTTTTTTTCTGATGGGTGTTCTGGAGGTTCTAACTTTTGTCATGACATGGGCCATTAAGACAAATCAAAACAGCTTGATGAGGTGATTAGCTGAGTGAAATGTACCTTCAAAATTGAAAGAAATGCTGGACCAAGCAACTTCGCTTCCTTCCGGACACATGGCATGAAAACGAGGTTGTATAGATCTCTGCAAATAAAAGATTTGGCATCAGCTACTATCCCTCAAATCAAATGATAGAATATTTTCGAATTGTTTAGTCAGTTATTAAGCTAGAACAACTAAAATTAAATTAAAGAGCCAAGCATCTATCAATCCATGAATAGTCTAGCTAACTTTTAACGCCATAACTACCCTAACGTTTAAGTGAATGGTGACCTGTGAAATATTTCAGATTGCTTTACTATAACTAGTTTGCGACTAGCTGCATATGAATATAGTGGCACTCTGGAGCTTGTGCCTATTACTCGCGTCACCGAAATGGGTGAGTGCATCGAGATACAGGACGACAAAGATTTGTCATTTGAGAAAATTCATCCAATGCTGAGCTAAGTACTTGCCACAAATGTGTGCGTCCTAGTGTGACGCTTCTTGAGCTTGCTTTTCCTGCAATTTGTTTCTACCGACTTGGGTTCACGTCAGTTAAAGTCACGTACGTTGGAACACAAACTCCGACAAAGCATGATGAGGCTGAGTCTCCATAGCTCAGTCGGCACAGTGTTTGCAATAAGTACGTTTTTTGCACAAGTACGCAATATGTTGTGGGTTCGATTCCACCAGAAAACAGAATTTTTCGGCCCTTCGGTGGTAGATGACCTGCTTCTTATTTCTTCTATTTTTGTCCATCCACATTTATGATAGTGTTAAAGAGGTATTCAGCTCAAGGGGACTCTTAACTAGCTTTTAGTTTGAAGTACTAAAAAGACTGAACTCACCTCACTTTACATACGTGCAAATGTGCAAATTGGAGTAAAATGACTTTTGTTAAATCAAGGTACATTAACGTATAACATATCAGTTTAATACCAGAAATATGAAGGGTATCAAACCAAGAAGTAATACACTACTTGCTATCCAGACTGCGAACAAAATCACCCAGCAGATCTAAATAGCCAGGTACTGGAATCTCTACGTATGTTGTGTTGGATATGGAGGCTGCCAGTTTCGTTGGTAGTGATAACGTAAAATAGTTCAACCAGTTTAACTAAACAGATAGATTACGGCTGATTGTAATTATGACAGATGTTTTATTCTTAAGGGTGCCAAGTAAACATGTGCATGAGGTGGAATTTGGGGGCGGCCGGCGGAAGAAAGCTGCCACAAAACCGAAAACATTTGGCCAAAAAAGCGGAAAAATTCAGATCCTGGGGTGGACGAACGAGGCTTATGTCCATCAGACTATGGTGCTACTACACAAACCGAGAGCACAAACCGAGAGGTACTGCTACACAAACTTTAGTGCCGTTACACCGTTACACAAACCTTCAGTCTGGTTACACATACCTCCATACCTCCGCAGTAGCATATAGTTTCACACATTGGTAGGCATACTTTAACAACTTAGACAAAAAACAAAAACATTTAACTGTCAGCAAACTGAAGTCAAATTATAAATGTTCAAAATTTAAAAAATTAAAAACTTAGGCCTAATCTAAGACCACAATGACATACTTTAACATTTTAGCAGTAATTGGATGTTGTAACTGTCCAGATTCATTAACGTTTGTCGGCTGGTTAGCGCAAAGTGACAACTTATAAAATTGCTGATTCGCATTCGGAGCTTTGAGGTAAAATTCCTCAACAACCGTAAGAGCTACGACTGGTTAACATCAAGAGTCCATGATTTTCTTCTATATATTAGAAGAAGAGTAAGCCACTAGAAGAGTAAGCCGCAAATCATACCCCCTCCCCGTTTGGAGGGGGGTAGGCAACAGCCAATCAGATTGCAGAAACCCCCTCCACGTTTGGTGGGGGGGGAGGTAGGCAGGCTGATTCTGGCTTTTGAAAAAGGGTCCCCGTTTGGGGGGGGTCGACACAAGAGGTCCCCGTTTGGTGGGGGGGTATGCAAAAGGGGTCCCCGTTTGGGGGGGTCACAAAAAGTGGTCCCCGTTTGGGGGGGGGTGTTGGCTACCCCCCCCCCCACCAAATGGGGACCTCTTTTTGGCTACCCCCCCCCCCCACCAAACGGAGGGGGGGGTATGCGATGTCGATTTGGCCGACCCCCCCTCCAAACGGGGGAACATTCGCATATTGTGGTCGGCGCACCGTTACGCAATGCAGTGAAGAGAAGCCCTCTAGTGGCTTACTCTTCTTCTTAATAATAGTGCAATTATGCACTCTTGTTAACATGTATATACCATTTGGACAATTGCACTGTTTAAACAGTGGCATTAGGGAAAACTGGAAAACTGGCCCCCAAAATGGACCCCCTTATCAGGGGAACAGGCTCTCCCACTGCATGAAACATATGTAATTGGTTAAAGTCGGCTCAGTCGGCTCAGTGTGAAGTTAAAAGTTAAAGGGACTTGAACTTTGTTGAAGATAGATTGCACACAATTATGTTTGGTTGATATTCGAGTTAATTAGTTTAGATTCCAATTAAAATTAAAGACGCATTACTTTTCTAAGACTATGCTGTGCTGTGCGTAGAATTGTTTAGGCTTACTACAACAATTCCTATTTCATGTCTGTGGTCCATCATGAACACGTCATCAACTAAAGCGTGGGATTCCAAGAAAGTAAAAAATGCGTAGAACACAAAATTACGGCCAAAAATGTACGTTATAGTTCAAAATAAGCAATTTTTCAAAAAAGGAACACATTTTTTTCCAAAATGCACACTGATTTTGAAAACTGCACAGAAAATGCACACTTGTCCGCGACCAAATAACCCTGGGTCCATGTAGTTAGTAGTAACTGCTTCCAAGTTAGCATAAAAGTATTACCGTGCAATTAAAAATTTCCGCTTAAACTTACCCATGAATGTTTATTTGTCAATTCAGCAATTGTAACAATCTGTCTTTGTTCTGTTGAAGAAACGTTACTGTAAGCATCGAGCATTACCTGAAGAAGCTAAATGTTAATGTTTTTAGAAGTTATTCCAGACAGCTTTTCCCTGTCAAATCTTGATATAGAATACTGGTTGTTATTCTTCAGAATTCTTATTGCTTCAGAACTTTTCTGCAGTTGTGAAGTCCACTAATATTGCACGCTTTAACGATTGAGGGAACAAGATGTTTCACATAACGGTTTTCAGTGGTTGGGTTTGAGGTCTATGTTCTACCGTCTTCTGCTAGCATTGTAGAGGAGAGTGATACAGTTGAGCTAAATGCTAACTGTGACCAAGTTTTAGTGCTTACAACCGGTTTTCTTGGCATTTCCTCTAGAAAGACAACTTGAAAAATGTTCATTGTTATAATAAATAATCAAACGGATGAAATTATTGGATTGGCTTCAGCGAACCAATCTATCATATAGCCTTCCCCTTAATGTGCACAAAATGAGAAAAAAAGAGAGAAATAAAAGAGAAATATTGTGTCAATGAAAACACAAACCTGTCCCAGATCGTATTCCGTCTGAAAGATCTGCAAAATTAATTCCTTTGTTGGAGGATCTAACTTGTTCTCACTTGCAATCAGACTAAGCAAGTCAAACATTTCTTCGCGGTACACTTGCTGCTTTGTATCATTCAGATTAACCAACGCAGCCATTTGCAAGTCTCCAGTATTCAACAAAACATGCACTTAAGGTGCCATATTAGTTGACCCCAATTTCTGTGTCCACTTGACCTTTTACGGCAAATCATAAAAATTTTCATGTTTTCAAAATTTTACCTTGAATATCTCTGTCACAGTTTGGTTTCGAACTCTCTCGATATTTTGTCTTGTTTTGGAAACATATGTACCTGTATTGTATGCGAAAATGAGCTAAATGTGTGACTATCGATTTTTGACCCAAAACGACCCCCTTTCAAGCAAATCGAAATCAGCTAGTAAAGCTCGTTTGCAGCAAACCATTTCCTGGGTTATCGTTAACAATTAAAGACTACTTTGCAATCTATATTTCAAAGCAAACCAGCAAGAAAACTTCTGTCTCTGTTTTGTCAAGTTCTTGATATCTTGTTACACTTAAAGATCTTGAAGATTCTGATGATGGGTTCTGTGCTTTTCTTTGGCACAGCCGAAATGGAAACGTGTGAGAATTGTTTCAAAGCTGATAGTGATTATCTGTGGCTTGATTTTGTAAATGCGTTTGCAAAGTTTAAGCAGTTTATAATACACTGAACTCACTTACTACTACTAACGTCTCGTTAATTCCGTTGACATTAGTATTTATTTTAAAATCTAGTAATGTAGAGCAGCTTTTGTTTCTGGTCCAAGTTGCTAATAAATTGCTTAAATCGACGGCATCTTCTTTCGACCAACTACTGTTTAGAGCAGGCAGACCACCAACTTTGCTGAGGAAATTCATTAATGGCACACTTTTATCGAGACTGCGTTGACCTAAAACGTTGTATTTATAAGCTGTTTGAGCACAGCATATTACTGGTCACAAACTTGCATTATGATTAGTAGCTTTGGTGATCATGACGTACTTTTAGTGGATTAACTGACTTGGTTTTTGTTTAGTCGAAAACATTGTGAAGCAAATGAAGCAAGCAAGCAAATTATCTACATTAATTGCAGGCACGCTGTTTCTGGTACTAAAACTAAGGGTCGTACTCACCCATATTTGTGCATTTCGCATACAAAGTCTTTGCAATGGTTTCGGCTGAGTTTTGTGCTTGTGTTGTAGTCAAGACTTCTGTTGAGAACAAGTAAAACAAGATGACAGGAGTTTGTGAAACATTAACATGCTAGTTGTACTAAGGATAACGTGTATTTGCTTTCGTGTCATTTCTGTGACAGTGTCAAACTTAGGCTGCTGTCGGGATCAGCATCTTTTGACATGATGATAAAACTCTTGAAAGAAATCACGTCAAACATTAAAGACTTACCATGAATACACGCTAAACATGAATAATTGTTTTTTGAACACTAGAAGTGGCTAGGTGAGAACGTTTGTTTTTCGAGGAGTATATATTATTATTTTATTATTTTCATCATTATTTAATGTGCTGACATTGGCCCATGTTAAGATAAAAGTCACTTTTTGATGCGTTCTGATCTTCCACTTGATTTTCTTGAAGCTTTTATTTTCATGGGGGTTCTTGGGGTTCTGGGGGTTCTTAATTTTTTGTAGAGATTTGATCTATAACTATGTTTAGTTTCATTTTTTGATGGGGGTTCAGGGGGTTCTTGGGGGTTCTTAACTTCTCGAAGAGATTTGATCCGTGACTACATATATTTAGTTTCAAATTTTTGATGGGGGTTCTTGGGGTTCTGGGGGTTCTTCTGAGATTTTTTCAGGAGATTTGATCCTCTACTGCCTAGTTTTAAGTGTTTGCTGGAAGTTCTGAGGGTTCTGGAATCCGGGTGTACTGAAAAGTGTGCGCGTTGTCTGGGCTTAAATTAAGGACCAACTTGTTGTTCTTGTCGTCAGCTTTCGATTGATACCCATATTGTGGATATTGGATGTTTCATCACAAAATTTTCAGTCTAAGTTTATGGGAAAACCAGGAGGACCCCTCCCCAAGTATACCCCGGTTATATGCTACAAATTTGATGATTGAGATACATATATATACATATTATAAACATATCATGTCTGCTGAAGTACCTGCTGAAGGAAAGGATCTGCATACGTAGTCACGTACAAATCAAAGTCCTGGATGCAAAAGCATGGAAAAAATTTGAGAACCTTTTTTCTGATGGGGGTTCTGGGGGTTCTAACTTTTATCTCGACATGGGGCCTGACATTTATGACAGCAATACCGGTTACGACTGCTTGGTGTTGATGACATTTATGATAACAATACTGGCTACAACTGTTTGGTAAAAGGCCAGCTATGATTCTGAATAACTTCTGTAGGGTTAAAATATTATAGTTTTATGGCATTTATTACTTAATAAAATGGGGAACTTTCTATGGGTTATATAGTATTTTGGGTGTCGGGGTTGTTTAATACAAGAGAGGGGCTATAGACAGCCAGTGAAGCTATAAATACGTTATGAACCAGTTTTGCTGCACAAACAAGTTATATCATAATAAAGTGAACCGATGCTGTAAACCGAATTTACAAATTCACTGTCAACAACATACTTAGAATAACAACAACATTATATACTGTGCTTACTTCTTAGTTGCAGTTTTAATTTTTTCGCCGCCTCGGACAAAGTGCTTAGCTCTAGTTTATCCTCTGGGATTTCCATTTCCGTTAGCATTGTGCCACAGGCTAGTTTATAAAAATCATTACACGGATCTGCGGTTAAGTCCATCTTTTTCAAGATATCCAAGGCTGAAAATAATTGAACATCAAATTGCAATAGGCTACAAGCCTGCTAAATTCAGTATTTCTATTTAATATAGACGGGTGGAAAATTATTTCAGTCAAGAATGGCTGCAACATTCACTAAGTTACCTGCTTCAACGCAGCCACTTGAGACGCACACTTCGTAATCGTCGGCGTCTGATTTTATTGTACGACTTGTGCTGACTCCTGCAGTGATAGTGCAGGCAGTGGCTACAACCATAATAAATCGGAAACCAAAATTAAATGAATATTTCATATTTTAATGTTCTGAAATTAACATGCAAACATGTAAATTAATGTTCCTGCCAACAATCGATACAAAAACGATCAATACTTACGTCGAAGAAGAAAAAAACATGTTGACAATCCTTTTTATGTTTCAGTACTAGAAAGATTAGCTCCGTACATACTAGTTTAAGGATAACAACAGTTTAGCAGAGGGCTAAGTAAAATTTTGAAAGGGAAACTTTTTCCAATTCGCCGCTTGTATGAAGCAGTGAAATATATTCTTTTGTTTTTTAAAGGATGCAATTTACACAATTTTTGGACATGAGATGTTTACACATCATTTTAAAGTTTATATGGGAACCAGAGACGAGAGCGGTTTTCTATTTCCTGCCCGAGTGAGTGACTCAGTGACCTGCCCGAGTCGAAGATTGCATAATGCAATTATTTATAGCGTAGGCAAAGCAGCTGCAGTGTGACTGCGCTGCCTTTAACGTACAGTAGCCACACATTGCCTCCATCCAAAACGATCACTCCACAACAATGGCAACTGTTTGGAAAGCTCGAGTAATTAGAAGCAATTAGAGGGGATGTACTGCTAGAGTGTTGTTCCGAATAAATCTTAGATTATTAGCTGGTGCCAGCTGGCACCAGAAAGCTCTAAAGTTTAATTTTTCAATCAATGTTTGAAACTTAAACAAATGATCCACAGTTTCCTGTTTGCTGATGCACAGGATATTTTCCCTCGTATTGGAGTCTTGGTATACGTGAATGTATTTGATTTCAGTGTATTATTATTACTGTCGTAAGGCAATTGTTGGATAATCAAATAAAAAATCATTGTGAATGTTTTACAATAAAGGCTTTATCACAATTGACACTGAGTACCTTATTTCACATATATTTCCTATTGCTATGCAGCTTTAATAATGCTAATTATTACAACATTATTAAAATTGAGTATTAATTGATTTGTATTAAAATATACAAAATACAAATTTCCAATACCATAGCTTATAAAGAGATCCTTGAAATATAAAACAGCACCAAACTAACACTTTTAAAAAGTTTGTTTGTTTAATGTAGAACTGAAGACGATAGACTCTAATTTACACATGATACCAACTGATTTTTTGTATTCCACAAAATGCGTTGCAAATGCGGTTTTCAAAGGGAACCGTGGGAATGGAAAAGAATAAAACTTACCTATAACCTCATGGCTTTGCCATCTGCAACATTCGACACACAAGGGACATGGGGAAAGGTGAGGTAGCAAATCCAATGATGGCTTTCCTTTCCTATACCGGTGTTAATAGAAACAGCTGTTGGAACTGCTGGGTGCTGATGGCAATGCCACACTTTATTGACAGGTCCAGTACTCCCATACCACATCGCATGTTTTCGCAATCGTTGGGGTTCTTGCAGGTTTCCCCGATCGGCTTCCAGCTGCAGGAACCCCAAGGGTGTGATCACCCTAACATTGGTCTGAAGACGATTAGGCATACTTATGCCAGGAACGGTTTCTGTTTGGGATAAAATCGGAGGCCTGAGAACCAGGAACTGCACCAAGGTGTCTATAGCTTCTGCATTCTACATAGTGACATCTTATGCGTCAATGAAATCATTTAAAGTTCACACTTATAGCAAGATTGCAAATGACAGTGTACTGCAAACTCAGACCTATTTCTATTAGTTTGTGGAATGCCTAGTCAAAGAAATCTCCAAGGAATCACTTCAACCTAATCGTTCTTTGCAGAGACACTGCTGAAAAACTACAAGAAAAGGGAATCCATCTCAGCTGGTATTTTGGTGTTTACTCGAAGCAATTTGAAAGACGTAATGGATCGCCCTATACGCAGTTTGCTAGATTTATGTACCGAGTATTACCATTTGGCCTTTTATTCGGCAAATTCATGAAATCCATTCGAGTAAACATGTTTTGATAATGGTTTCTGTACACAAATATCAAATGCCATCACGAGACCAACTGAAATTTGACTGACCAAGTAAAATGATTTTAGGTTCTGTTTCATTGCGCTAATATTTTAAACAGATGTGTAAAGCATAAATTACAAAGCACATGTATAGTCGCAATTTCAATTTTCCACTCATGGCTTTCGTAATAGTCCTGCTTTAGTCGGTTTCCCTAAATTTAAGTTTTGTCCATTTGCTGCATCACAGTGTCGTGTTTTTTCTGTACTGTCTTGAGAACCTTAAGGCGATCAAAAACATCCTCAACAACAACAACTAATAACAGAAAACCCAATTGAATAATGAGCAGAATTGCAGATTCAATGTTATTATGACTCCGGAGATTAAAACATTGTAGCGATTGCCAAGCAAACATCCGTTTGTCCAAACATTTGAGCACCTGGTTGTAAACGCTGCTACTTGCTGTTGTTCGATGGCGGAAATACTTCAGGCTTCGCTTAAAAGGGTTGGATTTGGAATACAACATGAACTACAGCTGAAACTAGATATTATGTAAACAGTAATGGGAAAGTCGAAAGTTTGAAGTAGCAAATGAACCATAAGAGGTAAACACGGCTGCCTAGAAAGCAAAATGTTGGATTAATAAACATTGTTCTTAAGAAAAAATAAAAATGAATTTCATTTTAATCAAGTAGGACATCTGGTTGTTTTTAAAATGCACTTTAATGCATTTTAAAAACCACAAAAATTCCAGATTTCTCGAGCGGAAATTTGCTTTTAAATACATGACCGAATTATACGCAGTATTGTGAGGGAACCATTTAACGCAATGATTAATTGGTGTTTTGATCAACAGAAACTATAGTACGACCAAAAACCCCAATGGGTTACAATGGGTTGGGGGGTTACCCCAACAACGTTTACATTTTTAGAATCCTCAGGATCTCGAGATTCGGAATCCCTGGTTTTATTTACGGAAAATCAAAAATTTTAATTTTTCGCTCAATTTTGTTGCAACTGAAATTTTGTTTCCACGTTCGAATATTGCAGGTCCAGTTGCACATTTTTGCTCTTACAAGGTATTCACGAAAATGCACCCATTTTCCGGAATCCCGGGTTCTCAAAATTCCTGAATGTTGAAAGTCCCGGAATTCACGAAAACCGTAATTTCTGGATTTAAAAAATTCTCCAATACCGACAATATGGGTTTAATTTGAAAACTCTTGATGGGCTGAGCAACTATTGTATTAGAACCAAATGCGAATCAAACAGAAATGCGCCCACTTCGCGGAATTTAAGAAATACTATCTAGCTAATGTTAAATCATGCTTTCGTGGATTTCGGGAATTTGGAGCAATTTCAGATATTGATTCTATTACAAAGGTTGCTCAGCTCATCAGGAGCTTTCAAATGATATACATATTCTGGAGTATAGGAGTAAAGTTTTAAAATCCGGAAAATCCGGTTTTCGCGAATTCCAGAAATCTTCAAGAGTCCGCTCTATTACAAAAGTTGTTCATCTCCTCAAGGACGCTCGAGTGAAACCCATTTTGTCGTTTTTAGTCCCAATTTTTAGAACCGTGTGTGAGGTCATCGATGTGCGACGGTTTCCTAAACTGGTAGAATAGCGACTTCGGAAACGTTGCTACTGTTAGTTCACTGTGGGACAGAGCTGAAAGTGAGTCAACATTATTGCGAGCACTAGACCAGCGACCAGTGGATCCCCGCCCTGTCCTCTTGACCAATTCCCATGACCTGGGGAAACTACTTAACCTACAGGATTTTGATTAATCATGGGCTACGGTTAAGTTTTCATCAAGAATAAAACAGTGGAAATAAACCAGTTGAGCGACACTGCTGCTTAATGAAAAGTAAATCAATTTAATATTCAGAATATTCAGACTATTTTATCATTTTTGGAATTAAAATAATCATAAAATCAAAAAACTATGACAAAATAAGAAACTTTTTATTAGAGACGGTGGTAATTGTTTTTCCATTTCCTTAAAAATTTACTCAGCTTGATACGGAAAATTCTGCAGTAGGTTGTAACATTGTATCCATACATAAGTTGTAACTTACATATCTTTTTTCAAATACCAATATTTAGGGAACTATATAGAACATTGTCGTTTCTCAAAATATCGTTTTGTGCAAGTTGAGATAATTTTGGCCAGACGTTATAGAAAAATATAAATGTATATAGTAGGTGCTAGAATTCGGCTGAGCGGAAGCACTTTGAAATTTCAGTGCTAAAATCTAAAATTTCCACTGCGACTGACCCACGTTTGCCCCACGTTTGACCCGCGGGTTACACCTTTAACTCTCCCGCTCGTCTCGTCCCGCGAGATCTCGCAGTCTCGCAAATTTGATAAAGCCCGTCTCGCAAAATACAACACATTTTTTTACTTTCTCATTAATTGAAATTAATATTAATAACCTAATGAAGATCTTTGGTATCCATACTCACGTTACTTTTCGTATTTTTCTTCGTTATGACAAATGATGAATAATACTGCAATGCAATAGCACAATGTGTATAGTTTACATATTAAAATGGTTTATCCGTGTTTAAAATTTCAGAAACATCAGAAATAATATTCAGAAAATAATACTAATTTCAGATTTCGAGACATTTTAGTTCTGCTTGCTCGAAATGAAAGCTTTTTGTGACAGTTTTAGGCGTGGGCTGTACGTAGGCGGGGTTTAAAGTGGTGGTATCCTTTTGTGCAGTGCATTTGTGGTGATTTTTTAAAACGCTATAACTTTTGCAACTTTGGGAGTTGGAAAGAGCTTTAAATATCATTTTAAAGCCTATTACCTGTACATTCACGTGAGCTTACGAAACTGGCAAAATTAGCAGAAAATAGCAGAAATTGTCTGACATGCTGACATATAACAGGATGAATATAGACCAAAAATTCTTGAACATCGGTTTCTCAAAACTGAAGAATCGGCCAAAAGTTAGTAGTGAGAAAATAGGCGTTTCAAAACCACTCGGAGCCGGTGGGACACAATGACAGTTCTAGAACCACCCGGAGCTGGTGCCGGAGGGACACTAGGCGTTCCAAAACCACCAGGAGCCGGTGGCGCCCAGATGGTTTTCGCCTGTGATTAACTAGTTAATTATTATTAAAACCTCCGTTAACTTTTATTAACTGGTTAACTATTATTATTAAAACCTCAATTGAGCCACCTTTGAAAGAGTTCTTAATGCCCGAAAAAGGGCCAGATGTTTTCCTAAACCTTGAAAAAAAATTGACCTCCTGTGGGAAGAGCCCAGATGTTTTTTACTTGATTATTAAAATAACTGGTAATCCTAACTGAAATAATGACCAGGGTATAAAAGTTTCTTAACGTTATATAAACTTGAAAATGCTTGTGAACAAAGTTTGCAAAAAGTTGTGAAAATTTTTTAAAAAGTTTTATAAAGTTTTATGAAGTTGTGAAAAAGTTACAAAAAGTTTAATAAAGGTTTGGAAAATAATTGTTGTCTCAACAGGTTAGAAAAAGTTTTATAAAGTTGCTTTTGGAAATGTAGTTAAATATAATTACCAAATCTATAAAAGTTACAAAAAGGTTTTATAAGCTGTAGTCTACAACACAGCCGACTGCTTTCAACCAAGAAAAATAACACAATTAAAGTTTTTTCTCTGGTTTCTGCTAATATATAATAAACTGCATTACCAGAATGGAGGCATTGGTTGCTATGCCAACAGTTGCCATGGCAACAGCTAAACCGTTTCGACCCTTGCCAAAGGGTCTAATCAGACGGCTAGGCTACCGTTACGGTTTTTTCTTTTTTTTTTATTTTTCACTCATATGCAATTGTACATACATGTTGTATAACATTATTGTTACAATTTTTGTCTATATTCACAGATTAGTATTCATTTACATTTTATACAGCATTATCCTTGTTTCAATTCCTTTAAATTATACTTATTTTCCACAATATCACCGTCTAAAACGTGTACATAACATACACGCTTCATTAGCAAGGTTAAATGCATCCAATTCATTAGATAAACCAATAATGAAAAACTTTCCGTTATGAAAAAGCCTTATTGTCCCACCATTTTGTTTCCAAACCATACCACTATATATTTCTAGTTCATAACATACATTATCATATATATTCCTAATATAATCATACAATATGGATAAATTCAAATCATAACCAAGATGATGTGACACAACAACATTTCGTGTTGTTTGATATTCAACAGTTAACCCAAATTTCTTAGCTATTTCTTGTCCTGCAAATATATTCCACCTTCTATTGTTTTTGCGCCTACACACATAAAACCACCAGTTGAAAGAATCAGAAAAGTACAAGAGTGGATAGTTGTGACGGCTCAACTAAATCTCTTTGGATTATATACAACATTAGGTAACTCGTTGAGCTTAAGCCCCGAACTGAGTTTTCCCTTTTGTACTATATTGACAACATTCATATCTGCACTGAGAATGCTGGGATAAAGGACAATGTATGGAAAACCGCAAGCTGTCAACACAGCACTTTACAACTGAATCATTTTTATCACCTCGTTTCCTTAAATAGTTTACAATACGGTCAAAGATCCACCCACGCACCCTTTTATGTAAAAAATATATGCAATACTCACCACATACAACAGTGTCAAAATCTTGCAAACAGTAGCAGTTATATCTATTTTTTAAGTTTGTTTTTGCATTCTTTGATAGGAACCAAACCATAGCTATCAAAATACTCTACATATTGATCAAAA
This sequence comes from Trissonchulus latispiculum, assembly GCA_030248195.1. NCBI lineage: Eukaryota > Metazoa > Nematoda > Enoplea > Enoplida > Ironidae > Trissonchulus > Trissonchulus latispiculum. Next base: position 44,130 of record JASAND010004511.1, read on the forward strand.
TACATTGCTATCCAGTGTTCACGTGGAGCAGTTTGGCAGGCTCATGCGGATAGCGGTCGATCCTGATGGAATTTAGCACTTTGGCAGCATATCAGGAAACCTGCTCTGGAAACTGCCAATCGTTTTGGAAACTTGCTCGTCAGTGGCGGTTGCGGAATGTTGCCCGGGAAACCTGCCAATCGCTTTGGAAAGTTGCTGTTCATCGGCAGTTGCGGAAAGTTGCCCAGGAAACTGCCAACTGGGACAAGATTTTGCCGTTTGGGATTCCGCTGTTTTCAACTCCGTGGAAAGCTGCTGTCCAATTTTCCAGTGTGGAAAGATCGTGATTGTGGTCAGTTGCCTGGAGTCAGAATCTTTTGATAGACGCACTAGAAGGATCTGTGTACAGGACAAAACACGCTGGTCTCTGGTCTACATCTGGTAACTTGTCACTCGGGAAAACTCCCAGAAAGAAACTTTTCACCATTACATCCTTATTCAATGTTTCCAATATTTCTACTGTATTCATATGGAGTAATCATGAAATGCAGTTCTGTTGTGATGGATAGAAATAAGATTGTCAAATTCTCTGTATATAATGACTTATACAGCCTGTGAATGATCCTTCAATGGTTCCGTTAATTGTATGTAGACTGATAGATTACCCTCTTTAATTAATTCCATTGCACTTCCATCTACACTGTCTGCAGTTAGATCAAAAACAAAGATGGTGTATCGTTTGCTATAATCTAGATATGTTATATCAATTCCTCTGTCACTATTTGCCATATTGATACCTTCGAACAGGTACATGTAAGGCACTGTATAGTGGAAACCTTCCCATTTTCATTGGATGCTTTGGAATATACTCGTCACCACACTTTAGAGATAGTTCACTAATTTTGCATGTTTCGAATTTGAATGGGTTTTTTGTTTATGAACCATTTAACGCCTCTGAATCTACCATTGCCATGATCACACGCCTAGGTAACTGTCCAGCAAAAATAGAGTTCTCGACAACAGTTTGTGAATTAGGAGCAATATAACGAGTAACCATCTTGATGCGGCGTACTGGATATTTAGCCGAATGATTACTATAGGAGTACCTTTTCAATGGCCAAACTCAAAGACTCTTGAGGCTTCACCTCCCACACATACCAGCGTAGATCTTCCACTTTAATTTTGTATTCAGTACCTTCACTTATCAAAGCAAACTTATCTGCATTTTTATGTAGTTCAATTATCAACTCTGTATCACTTAGCATGTATCTGTCTTGCTTAAGGAGATCCACATCTAACGGGGCCGACAGTTCAACTCCATTATTTGACATGAAATGTTTTCCTCTCCACTTTAAAGAGTTTGAACTCAAATCTTCAAAACCTGTATCCTTATAAAACATGACCGTTGTCTTAGAATTCCAACCATAATTTAGCAACACTTCCAGATGGGATTTATAAGAATACAGTGGTCCACTGTTTTCAATTTCTTTATCACAAAGCTTAACAATAACTCGCTCAAACAAAGTCGAAGCAATGAGGTTTATTGGAGCAACGATGGGCTTACTGGTGTCCACAGTTCCTCCGGTTGCTGTTGGATAAGCCAGATCTTTCCCATCCTCGGTTACAATCTTCAGTTTTAAATATAGATAGTTTTATTTAGATCAAACATGAATGCATCCATGGCTATATGCAGTCTATGTGGTCCATTGTCAGTTACAGGATTTTGAGGATAATACTCTGCCCAGCATCCCTTCTCCACAGCAACTTGTGTAGGAGGTAGAAAGAATATGTCCAATTCGCTTTTAAAACCAGGAAATGACTGTGCATCCAACTGTTTAGCCATGACCGAATATGTCAGGTGTTGCTATTTTTCTTCGCTTTCGTAACCATTTTATGTTTTTCGAGCGTGCTCTAAACCCAACTCCTTCACCTTCTTGCTGCAATTCTTCTCCTACAGTTTTCATTACCCTGCCAATTGCTTGTATCCCTAGCTTTTTCAACGAACTTTTGACGTGTTTGTCTTCATTTAGATAATCTCTTGCAGCCTCAGTGCATGTTCGCAAAGCCACCTTCCCAACGTGAACTCCAACTTTTCGAACCGTAGGCCAAATAGCACATAGCTTTAAACAAACTGCCAATTCCTTCACCTCGCTGATATGGGACACCTGATTATGTATGTAGAGTACCTCCTGTTTGTAGTAAGGCATCTTCCCATGTCTTAATACTTTCCGGAATAGTATGCAGTCCTCATTGTCGTAGCCTTCTAAAGTGTAGCTTGACAAAAACTTTTCCAAAAGTAAACCTAACAGGTTGACCACTATCATAGTTTATATTGATTTCTATGGTGTTAAACTCTTTTTTTTCAACATACATAGTGTGGATTATGATATAACTTACTAACGCTATCACCGTGCTGCCCTTCTACATTAACCACTCTGACTAGTGGAACTAAGGCATTGCCTACTATTTGAGGTGCTACAATATCACAGTATACGTACAGTGAGTAAAATCTACCCCTCATATCACGTTCATAATCAGCTACAAATTCCAACAAGTTATAGGTAGTTCTGCCGTCGGGAGCAATTTGTTTACCTTCCAAAGGCATAATCTTATTGACAGACCTCGCAGTTCTTAAATTCTTCCAACTAAATCCTATAATTTCGTTCAAATCATCGCTTAGTTTTAACTGATAGGCAGCTCCTGCCTTTTTTGATGATGCAAATGATTTTTGGGAGATTTATCATTTTTGAGAACCAAAATAAATAAAGAATTGAAAGTCGATCGACACAAATTTTCTGATGCCAAACACCAAATTCTCAATTATGTATTATAATTTTCTATAATCAGTTTTGAAAATAAGCATTCTAAATTCAGCTGATGCTATTTGATCAGAAAACGCTATCTAAAGCGAAAACTGTACATATTTGTTTTTACGACTGTATTGAATTCTGTAATATAGATTGACCATGTTTCATGTCATGCCACGTTCATACGAATGCTTTTGGCCATTAGTCACTAAAGGCCTGCCCTGCCACCAGGCACTAAGTCAAAAAGTACTAAGTTGAATGCAGTACGCTAGAGACCTTCACTTAGGCCCGTAAGCCCGGCCCGGCCCGGCCCGGCCCGGCCCGGCCCGCGGGCCGGGCCGGGCCGGGCCTAAGGTGAAACGGGCCGGGCCGGGCCGGGCCGAGGTAGGAAAAATTTGGGTGCGGGCCGGGCCGGGCCGGGCCGAGTACTGGAACGGGCCGGGCTTCGGGCCGGGCCTGGTATTTTCATTAAAAGGTTTTGTCTTGTTTCCAGTTTCGGCAGGTTATATTGGAAATTTTATTCTTTTCCAAGTATAATTTTGAATAATCATTGCTTTTTTATTTCGATCTTACTTGAGTTCCTTTCTCTTTCAGAGTTACTGGCGAATGCACTTATCTCATTTGTACATTAGCATCCGAAATTTAGTTGTTTATATAATTTGTTTGTAATATTTGGAGAGTATATATACCTTCTTCCTAATTAATTGCGAGGTATATATTTGAATCAACGAAACTGGTCAGTCACTGAATTCTTTCCTACCGCTGACTGTTCTTAATCGCTCTAAATATACATGAGCTACGAGAAATCGTTTAAAAATGGTATCTGCGATGAGGAATAAAATTGTATGCATTTTAAACCCTTATTTTTATTTTGGCTAACGGCAAAAAATAGCAAAAACGGGCCCGGGCCGGACCGGGCCTAACTTTTGAGCTTACGGGCCGGGCCGGGCCGGGCCTAAGGTGGAGCGGGCCGGGCCGGGCCGGGCCGAGGTCGAAAATTTTTCAAACGGGCCGGGCCGGGCCGGGCCGAGGCAAATTTTTCACGGGCCGGGCCGGGCCGGGCCTGAAAATTCAGGCCCGTGAAGGTCTCTACAGTACGCCATAAAATTGCTTTATTTTAAGCAAGCATTTATTTATGGCAAGCAAAATAATCTTTGAAATTGCAAATTGAAATTTTGTTTTCGGGTACCCGAAAAGTGCCCGGAAAATGCTCGGGTACCCGAGCGTACTAGGGCTTCGGGTAGTGCCGGGTACACGGGTCCTATTTTTGGACCCGTGCCCATTCCTAGTTACAGGTTACCAAGTTTTGCGCTGTAAAGAAACAATTGAAGTTAGGATTGGTTCGATTGCCTGGGTTGCTCAATCGGTAGAGCGTTTGCCTAGATCGACAAAGATTGTTGGGTGCTTTCCCCACCGAATTTTTCAGGTCGGAGGTGCTGTAGCTACGCATTTCTATCTTCATTTCTGTTGCATGGAAGTCACGCATACATCGATTCCATACCTACACCTGAATTGAAGAGGGACATATTTCTTTTGACCGCGACCGCCCCGAAACCGCAGTAGTCGTTTGTCGTGGCCGCGACCGCAGCCCACATGCTATTTTTGTGACCGCACAGTTTTCAGTTATTAAGCTTTATGTCTTAGCACAAAACTGGTTTTCTTTTTATGTTTAAGGCATTTTCAATGCTTTTTGATAGCGCTATAGAAAATTACAAAGATGATTTTATTGCCGCTTTAGGCCATTCTGCACGATGCATAAACGTGAAAATCTCTAATCCTGTTTTGTTCACGGGTAAACTAGGAAAACTGATTTTTATAAACCCACAAAATGGAATCACAATATATAACCATTACAATTAAGAAATCAATTAAAATGAGATTAGACAAAACCGGGGCTGGACAAATATGAAAACCAGAAATGTAAGCAACGTCCGCTTACACTGTCTATCTTACTATAAAACACGTTTTGGCAAAGCGAAACAAAACGAGCAGCAAATTTTAAGCTGAAAATTCATCCAAGAAGAGAGCCGCATGCTGTACTGAACTAAAAGATTTAGCTAAATTGGAAAATTTTATTAAAATTAGCCAAAATTGCCATAATTGGATAAACACGTTTCGGCCATTCCGGTCAAAAAACTTGACCACGGCCGTTACCACCCGCGGTTACCCGCAGCCACCCGCCATTGCTTCCAGCTCTGATATACCTGCATCAACGATGGAACGGGTCATCGGGTCAGATCGGGTCACTTTTTGGACCGGGTCTCATTGTAACTCAAAATCTCTACAGTCACGACATTAGAGTTGGCAAATGGGACGAATTCTCCGATCCCACCAAATTTTCAAATTCACCATCCCATCCCATCCCATTTGTCGGAACTTGCATTTTTCAATCCCATATAATTCCACTTGCAGTATTTGACCTCATCGCTGAAGCATTGAAATTTTAATATTGGCATATATAAGGTCTAAAGGTGGTGGTATCCTTTTGTGAGGAGAATTTTGAAACGCAATAAACTTTCGCAATTTTGCGAGTTGGAAAAGTTTAACACATTGTTTTAAAACTTATACCAAGAGTCTATGATTTTCTCCTATATATTAGAAGAAGAGTAAGCCACTAGAGGGCTCCTCTTCTTGGCATTGCGTAACGGTGCTCCGACCACAATACGCGAATGTTCCCCCGTTTGGGGGGGGGTCGACTCGACAGGTATACCCCCTCCGTTTGGTGGGGGGGTGGTAGTCGAAAGTGGTCCCCGTTTAGTGGGGGTGGCTGAAAGGGGTCCCCGTTTGGGGGGGGGGTCGCTCCAGCAGGCTAAGTTTTGCTCATTCTGATTGGCTGTTGGCTACCCCCGCCCAAACGGGGACCACTTTTGACTACCCCCCCCAAACGGGGACCTCTTTCAGCGACCCCCCCCCAAACGGGGACGCATTTTCCAATAGAACAAAAACTACCGTAATCCTTTGCTCTACCCCCCCCCCCCCCACCAATGCAATCTGATTGGCTGTTGGCTACCCCCCCCCACCAAACGGGGACCTCTTTTCTGCTACCCCGCCACCAAACGGAAGGGGGTATGCAATGTCGATTTGGTCGACCCCCCCCCCCCAAACGGGGAACATTCGCGTATTGTGGGCGGAACACCGTTATGCAATGCAGTGAAGAGAAGCCCTCTAGTGCCTTACTCTTCTTCTCAATAATGGTGCAATTATGCACTCTTGCTTATACCTAATCAGCAAATACAGAAATTACAGACAAGCATTTTACGAGCAGGCTATATTGCAAAAGTGCATATTTTTGCATTTTAACATATTTATTAATTTATTCATTATTATATTCCGTATCATTTTTTGAAAATTTGTTTTTGATGCTTTATAAGAAAGCCAAAACTTAAGGTATCTCGTCTTAATTAAAGTTGGCATGCTAATTAGCAGGCATAATGCCAACGTGTATATGAAATTTAGTGCCAATAGCCTGTGTTTTGCGTTGGGGGCATACCATGACATCATGGCGGACAGCTATGGGCAGAAATTGTCAATTTTTTCAAACATAGCTAATTGTAGCTGTACTGACTGAAACTTTTTGCACCGAATCTCACAAAGTGAGATGTGAAAGTTGGAACAACAGGTAATCTTTGAAGTGAACAACAGTCGGAATGCGCTTGACCAAATCGATCATGCGCCGTTTCTCTCTCGTTGCTTCGGTTGTCATCGTAATTTGTACAGTGATAAATATCTACAGATAAAGGGTTTAAACTGGTGTACCTATTTGTCATGTCGTAGTAGTAGTATAAAAATACCGATTGAGCGTGTGCCCACACTGTGGGCAGGTGGGCAAAGTTGAAGAATTTGGAAGATTTCCTAACATCTATAGTACTTTAGTCTTCATACACAATGTAACATACAAGGCTAATTAAGATATTATTAATATCAACTTATTTATACCTAATTATTGGTTAATCTATTTTTTACTAGAATTATGCCCCTCCTTTCACGGTTTTGGATACATTTACACCACTCGGTTAAATATTGATGTAATTACTGGGAATAAGGTTGTTCGATCACCTCATCTCAGACCGTCCTATTATTTGTGAAAAATTATGTTTACTGAATTTTCAAATATATTACTCTTCCTAGTGAATGCCAGTTGGCTAGATCAGTATTTGTTCCAGTTGAAACTAGTCAATCAAACCTCAGCCAATATATCTCCTAAGCAAAACCTAAGCACACATCCACACCATTTGCATTGTTTATTGAAATACAGTACATACATACATACATACATAAGAATAACAGCATAAAAATGACAACAATTACACAATAGCATAATGCCCATAAGCATAAGATGTAATACCGTCATCAAGAATATAACGTTTACCATCAAAAGCTGATAAACTGATTTTGTTAGATTTTATTGAATAGAGTTGGTGTTTATCGCTTCTGATCCTATCCATTACATCCCGACGAACACACTTATCATATATACAAAGTACATAATCATTGTGACACAATACATTTTTTACAACACATTTTTTAACTCCTTTAGCACGCTTTTTATCAGAACCATTACATACAAAGCTATACATTTTGGCACGTAGCCCACAAAACTCTGAGATAGGAGTACCCGAAGTTTCATCCTTCATTTTTCCGATCACTTTTTTTAAAGAGTACAAGGGATGATCCGTCGGATAGTTACTAAAATCAAACATATCTTTATCACCATATAAGTCTGCATACACATTATTTGTCTCTATACAATAACAAAGACTGTCAGTGTCGGTGAATAACAGTTAACAAAATTACCATATTTTGCAATAACATAACATAACTATATAAAGGAAATGTTTTTGGAGATGCTGTCATTTGTCCGTTCTTGTCACCGTGTGGTAAGTATTAATCAATTCAGTCATTTAAAATAAAACATTGAGTTAATTTCCATTTGTTGACAGTTTCACATCTTTGCAGTTATGAGTTGCTATTTTCAGATTACTTGTTGTTTGTTTATAGAAAATGGAGTTTTCCTGTCACATTTGCGATATGGTATTTAAATCACACCGAAACCGCCAACGCCATTACGACAGTGTGCACAAGGACGATCGCTTCGAATGTGGACAGTGCGGTCGTTTGTTGTCTCGATTAGATGCGTTGAAACGACATGCGAAGGTGCATGAGAGGATGAGATCTTTGGATGTTGCTGAACCATTGGAAAAGAAGTTTATCATAGCTGATGAAACGAAGGAGGATCAAGGGCATGAAGAGAGGGATGGCAGACAGCAGGTCGTTATGTCTCACAAAGAAAATGTATCCAATGGAGAAGCTGTGACTGGCGCAGAAAACGAATCTGACGAAGAAGCTGTGCCCGTAGAAGATAATGAAACCAATGAAGAACCTAATGATACACCATACAGAAAAATCAATGACACATATGACGTGACTTCGTTGACAGTCTCATTTAATGGTTGGTTACGAGGATATCGAATTAATCCAAAGAACTTCGTTGGTGATCCGCATATTTTCTTCAGTGAATGTCGAAGTCAACTGATAAAGCTGCTGGAGCATGATTGCCTAAAGTTGAGAGGGCTGAAGTTTTGGTTATGCTTACGAATTCGATTATACCGGACTACACGGCCAGAAGAAAAAATAGAATCTCACTTTTGCTGTAAAGCTAAAGAAATTCAAATGGCATCCCAACTTCTACAAGAGCTGGCAGGAGCAGAGCAAGAGGTGCACAAAAATCTTGACCAGTTTATACAACTTGGTTCAGACTGGGCAGTGGAGGAAGTATTGCATTTGGATGTGCACATCGCTGTTCATCAACCACTGCGAGGCTCTTCATACCAAAAGTTGCCAGGTTGGATTGAAGCAAAGCGGGCTGTGATCAATGTTAAGAATAACGACGATAAATGTTTCCTGTGGTCTGTTTTATCGGCTCTGTATCCAGTGAATCGGAACAATAATGCTAACATGGTCAGTAGGTATAAGCCATATGAAAAGAAACTGAACATTGGTGGTTTGAAAATGCCTGTGGATATAAAATCTGTGCCAAAGTTCGAAAATCAAAATAAATTATCGATCAACGTTTTCACGTTGGAGCGAAGAAGTGTTATCCCTCTCTATATATCTAAGCTCAGCCATAGCAAACATGTGGATTTGCTGCTGTATAATGGACACTACTGCTGGATCAAACACCTGGATCGTTTGCTCTCGGATCAACGCAAGGATGGCCACAAAAAGTTCTTCTGTCGGCGGTGCTTGATACCACAATATAGTGCGAAGAAGCTGAAAGAACACCTTGAAAGGTGTTGCAGAAACGATCCTACGAAAATTGTTATGCCAAAAGAAGACGAACTAAAGTTCAAAAATTACCATAGAGCTTTACGAGCACCAATTGTAGTTTACGCTGACTTCGAGTGCCTGATTGAAAAGCTGGAGACCTGTCAGCCAAGCACCAACAAATCATACAGTATGGCTTATAAACGGCATACTCCTTGTGGATATGGGCTTATTTGCATTAGACAATGCTGTGAGAAAGACACGCACCAGATCGATCAAACGTGTGTTTATCGTGGTGAAGACTGTGTTCGTCAGTTCTTGGAAAAAGTGGTTGATATTGCAGAAAGGCATAGTGTCAGTCTGAGTAATTCAGTGCCTCTTAATCTAAATCATGATGAAGAAACAAAGTTTAAAACTGCAAGCGACTGTCATATTTGTGGTAAACCTCTTCACACTGATAGAGTCAGGGACCATTGTCATCTCTGTGGATCTTTTCGCGGCCCGGCCCACAATCAGTGCAATAGACAATATCGACTAAACAGAGATGTAACGGTGGTTTTTCACAACCTTCGACGTTATGATGGTCATCTGATTATGCAACACATTGGTCAAGTCTGTAAGACCAAAAAACTGAAGCTAAGCGCTATTGCAAAAGGCATGGAGGATTATCTAAGCTTTTCTTTGGAAAAACGGCCAAAGAAAACTCCTGGAAAGGAAGCTTATAGCGAAGATTATCGATGGATGTGACAATGAAGCATGGCGTATCAGATTTATTGATAGTTATCAGTTTCTTGCCGCTTCGTTGGACACCTTGGTCAGAAACCTTGATTCCAACCAGTTCCACATCCTGTCAAGCCATTTTCCCGAAGAAGAAACAAAACGTCTGCTTCTCAGAAAAGGCGTCTACCCATATGAGTATATGGATTCCTGGGAGCGATTCAATGAAATGCAGTTGCCTCCAAAATCAGCGTTTTATAGTGAGCTGATAAAGGAGAATATTTCAGACTCTGACTACAAACATGCCCTTACTGTATGGAATAGTTTTAACATAGACAACTTAGGTAAATATCATGATTTGTATCTGCTATCTGATATTTTATTGCTGGCTGATGTTTTTGAGAACTTTCGGTTGTTTTGTCTTCAGCACTATGGTTTGGATCCCATTCATTACATCACTCTGCCAAGTTTTGGGTGGGATGCCTGCCTTAAGCTGACAGATATTAAACTGGAACTTCTTAAGGACATTAACCAGTACATGTTCTTTGAACAAGGGATTCGCGGTGGAGTAGCGATGATTTCACATCGTTATGCCAAAGCGAATAATCCCTATGTGTCTTGTTATGATGCTTCAGTGCCAAACTCATATATCTTGTATTTGGATGCCAATAACTTGTATGGCTGGGCAATGAGTCAGAAACAACCCTATTCCAATTTCCATTGGCTTTCAACATCTGAAATTGATAAAATTAATTGGGAGGGTGTGAATGAGGAGGGAGAGGAGGGATATGTTTTAGAAGTTGACTTGGGGTACCCAAAAGAGTTGCATGATTTGCACAACTTGTATCCCCTGGCCCCTGAAAAAATGGTGATTTGTAAAGATATGTTGTCTTCTTATTGCAAACAGTTACAAGAGCGTCTCGGTATTAAGGCTGGTATGGTGCACAAACTCGTGCCTAACCTTCATAACAAACAAAAATATAACATTCATTTTCGTAACTTAAAATTATATTTATCATTGGGCTTAAAACTTGAGCGTGTGCATCGTGTCCTTGCCTTTCGACAGTCTGCGTGGATGCATAAGTATATCGGTTTTAATACTGAGATGCGGAAGCAAGCTAATTCAGATTTTGAAAAAATCTGTTTAAGCTTCTAAATAATGCAGTGTTTGGTAAAACTATGGAAAATGTACGTTGTTATCTTGATGTAGAAATTGTACATGAACAGTCTCGATTCCGTAAACTTGTTGCTAGTCCTCGTTTTCAGCGGGCTACTGCTTTTAATAAGGACTTGGTGGCAGTTTGCAGGAGTCGAGCAATGATCGAGCTTAATAAACCTATATATGTTGGGTTTACTGTGCTGGATCTGTCTAAACTGCTTATGTATGACTTCCATTACAATTATGTTATTGCAAAATATGGTAATTTTGTTAAACTGTTATTCACCGACACTGACAGTCTTTGTTATTGTATAGAGACAAATAATGTGTATACAGACTTATATGGTGATAAAGATATGTTTGATTTTAGTGACTATCCGACGGATCATCCTTTGTACTCTTTAAAAAATAAAAAAGTGATCGGAAAAATGAAGGATGAAACTTCGGGTACTCCTATCTCAGAGTTTTGTGGGCTACGTGCCAAAATGTATAGCTTTGTATGTAATGGTTCTGATAAAAAGCGTGCTAAAGGAGTTAAGAAATGTGTTGTAAAAAATGTATTGTGTCACAATGATTATGTACGTTGTTTATATGATAAGTGTGTTCGTCGGGATGTAATGGATATGATCAGAAGCGATAAACACCAACTCTATTCAATAAAATCTAACAAAATCAGTTTATCAGCTTTTGATGATAAACGTTATATTCTTGATGACGGTATTACATCTTATGCTTATGGGCATTATGCTATTGTGTAATTGTTGTCATTTTTATGCTGTTATTCTTATGTATGTATGTATGTACTGTATTTCAATAAACAATGCAAATGGTGTGGATGTGTGCTTAGGTTTTGCTTAGGAGATATATTGGCTGAGGTTTGATTGACTAGTTTCAACTGGAACTAATACTGATCTAGCCAACTGGCATTCACTAGGAAGAGTAATATATTTGAAAATTCAGTAAACATAATTTTTCACAAATAATAGGACGGTCTGATATGAGGTGATCGAACAACCTTATTCCCAGTAATTACATCAATATTTAACCGAGTGGTGTAAATGTATCCAAAACCGTGAAAGGAAGGGCATAATTCTAGTAAAAAAATTGATTAAGCAATAATTAACTATAAATAAGTTGATATTAATAATATCTTAATTAGCCTTGTATGTTACATTGTGTTTGAAGACTAAAGTACTACAGATGTTAGGAAATCTTCCAAATTCTTCAACTTTGCCCACCTGCCCACAGTGTGGGCACACGCTCAATCGGTATTTTTATACTACTAGCAAGAGAGTACCATGGTCCAAAAATGGCCGATTTTCCAAAATTCTGACTTTAAAAATTTGCCAAAAATCCAATACTCAACAGAATCGCTTCAGCGGAGATAGCTGCACTCCACAATATGTCCTTAATGGTTCTGAATAGGTTTCAGAGCTCTGGCTCTTATACAGCGAAAAATTTTTCTGCCACAACATTTTTATAGTAACTTTTTCAGTTTCCTATGTTTAACACAGGTCCCCTTTGAGCGCCTGTACAGAACGATCGAAGCAATATTTCGTGTGAAAATGCTCAAAATCGGAGATGGTCGAAAAATCGGCAAAAAAGTGACACCCCCTTAATTCCAATCAATGAATGAGTAATAAGGGTTCAAAGTTGATGTCTTCAAAAGGATTCACCACCTTATGTGAGAATGTTCTCTTAAGTGCAATCGGAAAAATGCAAAACCACAAATAAAGAAATTGCTAAAGAAAATTAAAATTCTTAAGATTTGACCCATTAATAGAGAATCTTTAGTTCTTTCCAACAAAAGGGAGTCATTTATACCATAAAAATTACCATAGCAACTATACAAAATAAAGAAGTAGAGTCGATGATTGTTTTTAGTGATACTGGACATTCACTTATGTCATCTATTTATAAAATGTCTAATTAGTAGAATATTTTATATGGTTAATTGTTCTTATGGTAACTGGCTGACAGTTGCAGCCAGCTACGTTCTGTTGTGACTACGGTCTGTTCCAACAGCCGTAAGTAGTATAGTGTCCGCTTTTCGACCCTGACTCACGGGAGTAAATGACCTTTTGACCTTTCCCTGGGGTTTTGTATGTATATCCGGTTGACCGTTGTACTTTACCTTCCACCCTTTAACCTTTTGACCTTTTACAATTACGTCATCAATTCACGTAACTTCTATGTCTAATCCGCTTTCCTTTCCGTCCCTCTGAGTTCTTCCCCCGGGGCTTGGGACCCGGCGTCGGCCCATTACCGGACTCCTACCTACCTACTTACGTAACCTACCTACCTAATCTATATACAGTACCTAATCTAGTCCGGCACATGCAATATTTTTTGTATTTTTATTATTTTTATAATTTTTTCGTTTTCTAAGCGATTATTTACAGCAACCTACCTACCTAACCTATGTACAATACATATATACAGTACCTAGTCCGGCGCATGCAATGCATTGTATTTTTTTAATAATTTATGACTTAGTTTTGATCTATATTTTGTTCATTTGTTTGTTCATTTTTTGTTCAAATCATGTTCATTTTCCTCAAATCCACTAAATTGCCGACCATCTTTCTTGATTTTTGATGAATTTGTACTAGCTAAACTTCTGACATAATTGTCAACTTTAAGGGTTTATATACTCTTGGTGCAGCATCAGGCAATCAGGTTTCATAAATATTTTATAAGGTGATTTTCAACGGTCCATAACTTTCTCATCCCTGATCCGATTTCAATGAAACAGATAGCGTTCGATTCCTCTCCTCGAGCTCTACAAGTCTAGACCCAACACACTTAGTTTCAGCTAAATAAGGATTTTTATAATTTTTGGTGCAGCATCAGCAAATCAGGTTTCATAAAATTTTCATAAGGAGTAATCTTTGACAGCCTATGGCTTTCTAACCTCTTATTCGATTCTTGTTAAATAACTTATTTACTTAGCTGCCTAACTTCTCTACCTGCCTACGCTAGTTGACCTATCCACCTACCTAAACCCAGTTTTAATTCGATGTGTTTATGTATTTTTATGTGTTTTATATTGTTTATATTATATTATATATCGAATTGGCTCTCCAATCTAGACATGACTAACTTCGAGTACTGTGAATCAATAAAAATAGAAATTGTACAAACAAACACATAAAAGCATCGACCGAAATCAATAAAAGGAGAAGTTGTTCTTTGACCTTGCTCAACATTACTCGAACATTACCCCAACATTACTCACAAGGCTCAGTGTATGCTCAGTGTATGCTCGGTGTTGGCTCGGAGTAGGTTTGGAGTGACTCAGAATCAATAAAAGCAGGATAGACAAAGTATATAAAAGCACCAAGCGAAATCAATAAAAGCACAGACAACAAGGACAAAGCGACATCAAGTCTATAAAGCGTATATTGAAACTCAAGCAGAACAAACATGTCTAGTTGTGAATATTACAAACCATACCAGTGTGGCACTTGTGGTCAGACATTCACCAGGGCGTTCAACCTGCAACGTCATGTTCAAAACCTTCACAGTGCCCAACCAGAGTATGATGAGTATGAATCAGAGTATGATGAGTCTGAATCAGAGACGAGTACCGAATGTTCAGACAGTAGCGACTCGAGTTGTGGAGAGATCTATGAGCCAACTGACATTGGTAAATTTTGGGATGAGCTTGTCAGGCAGTCTGAAGAGAGGTTCGAAGGTAGAATAACTAGGATAGCAAATGAATACGTTGCAGACGGCCATGATGATGCTGAGGCTGAAATTGAGGCTTACAATGAAGTTCGACCTAGGATCCGAGCTGAACTAAATAGAAAAATCTACTTTCACATCCAACGTTGTAAGGGGTTCCTCGATGATCCAATAATTGATGAAATTCTAACCAAACAAATAGAGTATGAGGCAAAGTATTCTGATGAAGAAGCCCTCAGACGTGCCATAGAAAAGAACTCTAATTTGAGCACGGTGGTACTACCTGAAAAGACGGTGGACCAATTTGATGAACAGGAAGAGGAAGAATAAGTGGAAAATTACTAGTTAATGGGGAGTAGGCTCAGTGTATGCTCGGTGTTGGCTCGGAGTAGGTTTGGAGTGACTCAGAGAACAAAGGTACGACTGTCGGTAAGTTAAGGCCCGGCATGGAAAGTTAAGACAAAATTCTGTAAAATATTAAAAAAGTATGCTCGGAGTAAGATTGGTGTAAAGCTGAACTTTGGTGGGTTGAATGAAAAGTTAAGAAAGATTAAACACTTAATAATACCAATTTGTACAAACGGTAAATGTAAGTTATAAGCCAACCAACTACTAGCTAACTCAAAAGTCTATATAAACGGTGAAATTTCTGGGGAAGTGTCAGTTTGACTTGTTCTTTTGTCGTGAGCGGTTGGTTTTAAAAGCTTTCTTGAAAACATGTATTGGTGGTGTTGGTTCAGTGTTCAAAGCAATGAGGTGGAGATTTGGGACTACAGTGCGCCAAGTTACTTAACCCCGGAAACAGCTATCGAGGATGGAAGATCGGCTACTTTTAAATTTAAAGGAACTTTTGGATTACCATTTTTGGGAGTTTTAGAAGGACCCGATTTGGTAGACCTTCGGATGGTTGACCAGAAACAAATTCCACTTATCGACAGCCTTGCTCAAACCCTGGGAACCAAACTTCGCCTCCATCTCTGCTCCCCTTATCCCAACAGTCCTCTTCAGGGCTAATTGTATATCTGATTGAAAATGTGTGCATAAAATATGAATACACAAACATAAAACAGCTAAACATATAATATAAACAATATAAAACACATAAAAATACATAAACACATCGAATTAAAACTGGGTTTAGGTAGGTGGATAGGTCAACTAGCGTAGGCAGGTAGAGAAGTTAGGCAGCTAAGTAAATAAGTTATTTAACAAGAATCGAATAAGAGGTTAGAAAGCCATAGGCGGTCAAAGATTACTCCTTATGAAAATTTTATGAAACCTGATTTGTTGATGCTGCACCAAAAATTATAAAAATCCTTATTTAGCTGAAACTAAGTGTGTTGGGTCTAGACTTGTAGAGCTCGAGGAGAGGAATCGAACGGTATCTGTTTCATTGAAATCGGATCAGGGATGAGAAAGTTATGGACCGTTGAAAATCACCTTATAAAATATTTATGAAACCTGATTGCCTGATGCTGCACCAAGAGTATATAAACCCTTGAAGTTGACAATTATGTCAGAAGTTTAGTTAGTACAAATTCATCAAAAATCAAGTAAAATGGTCGGCAATTTAGTGGAGTTGAGTAAAATGAACATGATTTGAACAAAAAATGAACAAACAAATGAACAAAATATAGATCAAAACTAAGTCATAAATTATTAAAAAAATACAAAAACATTGCATGCGCCGGACTAGGTACTGTATATATGTATTGTACATAGGTTAGGTAGGTAGGTTGCTGTAAATAATCGCTTACAAAACGAAAAAATTATAGAAATAATAAAAATACAAAAATATTGCATGTGCCGGACTAGATTAGGTACTGTATATAGATTAGGTAGGTAGGTTAGGTTAGATTAGGTAGGTAGGTTAGGTAGGTAGGTAGGTTACTGTAAATAGAAGGTATGTAAATAGATTAGGTAGGTAGGTAGACTAGGTTAGATAGGTAGGTAGGAGTCCGGTAATGGGCCGACGCCGGGTCCCAAGCCCCGGGGGAAGAACTCAGAGGGACGGAAAGGAAAGCGGATTAGACATAGAAGTTACGTGAATTGATGACGTAATTGTGAAAGGTCAAAAGGTTAAAGGGTGGAAGGTAAAGTACAACGGTCAACCGGATATACATACAAAACCCCAGGGAAAGGTCAAAAGGTCATTTACTCCCGTGAGTCAGGGTCGAAAAGCGGACACTATACTACTACCGTACTTTAGTCTTTGCTGTTTTGCTGAGTTTGTGTTAGTTTTGAGTTCAGTTGAGTAAAACCCTCGTGCAGGCAAGTCGTGCCTGAGTTACTGCTACACTTAAGGGAACATGTTCTCTAAAGTGAGCGTGTTCTCCACGTGAAATCATAAAATTTTCCGATTTTGCCCGTATTTCACTTAATAGAACATGTTCTCTTAAGCGCGAGAATACGGTAGTGCTAATTTACTATTTCAATACTCTGTTACGGGCGTATTTGTTCCGAGTTCTGAAGTTGCAATTTGGACATTTTAATTTCAAACGCTACAGCGTCACGCTCAAACACTAAAGCTAGGATTATCATACGAATATGCAAGAAACGTCTGGCCTCGTGATTGACAATCACTAGGCATCAGTCAGGTGTTCGCCGACTGTGCAGTCATTTATTTTAAATTGATGAGAAAAGAAGAAACATTTTGGTGGGCTCAAAGCTGTAACTGATGGCTGCAAAATATCCATATGAAATGAGAGAACGTGTTACGGGCATTATGCAATTTCATACTTGTGCTAACAGTTTTGTTGAATGTTTGCCATTTTCGGAAGGCTCCATTCCAAGGGTGTCAGTTGTTATCATGAACATCCACGGATACCTCAATCTGCTTCTCAGCACATGAAAATGATGTTCGCGCATCCTAGAACTAAGCATACTAGCCATTGTCTAGTTTGTTAGATATTGCAAGTTACATAGCTTTCTGCTCATACCACCATTGATTCATTAACAACATTTCATATCCTAGGATACCACATTTTTATAAATATGTTGTATATACCCTCTGCTTAAAACAATCTACCCAAAACAATACATCTCTTCCGAGCTTCAAATTCAGTACTCATCTGCTTCAGTGGGCGAAGTATCCAAGAAATTTTGTCAAGGGATAGAGTTTTCAGCTGTCCACTTTCCAACCATTGAAAGGTTGACTATTTAATTGACTTAATTAATGACAGACTTAGTTAACTAAATTAGGGTTGACTGCTTGACAGTTTGACATTTGACAAAAGGTGACAGTTTCATTTAATATCGATTTGGTTTACCTTTCGCTGACTTCTGTGTATTCTTGCTGGTTCTGTTGCTTTTAAGAATTTCAATCAGGAAAAGTACTTCTATTAACATGGCTTAATGAAGGAGTTGCGTTGGTAGTTATGTAATAAAGAATGGGTTGTTGTTTATTTTACAAATGCTAAGCGTTTACCGTGTTCATTAAACTGAATGATTGTGTATCAATCGGTACTTTTTCATAAAATTCTGTCCCACTCGGTACGGAGTCCCATTCGGTAACATCCAATTTTTAAACAATAACCGTACTTTTGAGTCCCACTCGGTACTTTTGAGTCCCACTCGGTACTTTTGAGTCCCACTCGGTACTTTTGGGTCCCACTCGGTACTATTGAGTCCCACTCGGTACTTTGGAATCTCACTCGGTACTTTATTGTCTCACTCAGTTGGTACGTTGAGGAGACTAAATTTTCGTATAGTTAATGTTACAATTCGCGAGAACATGCAATATACATATTATCAAGAGTTTATAATACCAAGAGTATGTAAGACACTCAGCTCTTCCTTACAGAATAAGCTTGCAAGATGCTCGAGACATTAAGGCCGAAATCTCGGGAGGGCTTCTCAGCGTGTAAGCATACAACGCTGACATTTTTTAAAAACGGGCGTTTTCGACAAATTAAATACTATAACTTGAGCTAGGAAATTAGTACAGTAATAATTTTTCCATCATTATGTTCCGTAGAACAAGATCTTTTTAACGATATAAAACTTATATAGCTCGGTTCAGGCAATCTCTTACAAAACCGGCAATAAGGTATCCTTGCCAGCAAAAGTCTGAGAATTTCATCATTTCTTAGAATGCTGTACTTTGTTGCTGAATTTATGAGGGATTGCCTAAACCGAACTATATAATTTTTATATCGTTAAAAAATCTCGTTCCGTGCAACAGAATGATATAGAAATTATTGCTGTACGGGTTTTCTAGCTCAAGTTATAGTATTTAATTTGTCGAAAATGCCCGTTTTTAAAAAATGTCAGCGTTGTATGCTTATACGCTGAGAAGCCACCCGAGATTCCGACCTTAATGTTTCGAGCATCTCGCAAGCCTATTCTATTAGGAAGAGCTGAGTGTCTTACTCTTGCTATTATAAACTCTTGATTTTATATTTGATAAATTGTTCAGACACTGCTGAAGATAGAACAAATCTTTGTTTTATTCACAATAAACTTTTCGTAGATCTTTTCAGGATAACCCCCCAGGCCCAGATTCCGCAAAACTTGACCAAATGAGCTGAAATTTGGTATGGGCATGTTTTCGACCACGCTGAGTTCAAATATCGCAAAATTTTTCGATTTCGCGAAATTCGATTTTTTCGATTCGTAAGGGGGACCAAGGGGAACCGAAAAATTTTGTGTCTTCGATTTTGCTGAAAAGTTGTGTTTAGGGGTTTTTGGTGTCGGAGAACACGAATCTGAAGTCCGTTTTTCGATTCAGCTTCTCGTTAGCTCAGTATAAGCTAAACTTGCAAGCTTAAGATGTAAGCTTATACTGAGCGGACGAAAAGCTGAATCGAAAAACGGACTTCAGATTCGTGTTCTACGACAACAAAAACTCCTAAATACAACTTTTCAGCAAAATCGAAGACAAAAAATTTTTCGGTTCCCCTTGGTCCCCCCTTACGAATCGAAAAAATCCAATTTCGCGAAATCGAAAAATTTTGCGATATTTGAACTCAGCGTGGTCGAAAACATACCCATACCAAATTTCAGCTCATTTGGTCAAGTTTTGCGGAATCTGGGCCTGGGGGGGTTATCCTGAAAAGATCCCTTTTCGTTTTCTGGTGTGTTTGTTTGTATATTTAACTTTTTAGCCACAAATTATTAAAAAGTGGGTCTACGCAAAATTTTGCAGAAATTGCAAATTTTTAACGTTTTTAGCAAAAATTAGTTAAAGTGTAAATGAAAATTCAAGGTTTTTAAATTCAGTTCAAGATTTTTGAATTAATGCTTTGTTTTGAGTGTTAAGTCGCGGTTAATATCAAAGAACTTAAACAATTCATGAAAACTATACTTTAAATACTTCTAACTGAATGTCAAAGTACTGAGTGAGACTATAAAGTACCGAGTGGGACTCTAAAATACCGAGTGGGACTCTAAAGTACCGAGTGAGACACAAAAGTACCGAGTGAGACTCAAACGTACCGAGTGAGACAACTGTACCGAGTGGGACTACTTGAGAAAGATTAGAAAAGTACCGAGTGGGACTCGTACCGAGTGAGACTCTACCAACTGAATAACATTTTCTTTTTGCAGTCTGTAATTTATAATTTAGACCATATATCCGTTGAAAGATACAAACAGTTTTACTTACTCTTTGAAAGAAGATGCCCGTGTGAATTTATGTGCTAATATGAAAACCAAACTTGGGAATTCCCTTCCTTAACTTCTAAGTTCGTCTTTTCTTGATAGGAGCTAAATAAGCAAGTTTTTGAAGCACTACTATCTGCTTTGTTTTCAGTTGGAGCGCTGTGCTTAGACATTAGATATGGAAAAGAGGAGCTGTGCACTTGAAAAAATCAAATAATATTAGCGAAATAATCTAAAATTTTCAACTTATTCAATTCTGAATATTTAATTGTGAAGCTTGTTAAACCACGATTGGGCTTGTCACTCCAGGGGGCAGTTTCATAAAACTTCTCGAGTTGCGGAATCCGCAACTTGAGGCCTCGAGTACTCGCGACTTGATATCTCAAGTGTTGCATAAAATTTCTCAAGTTCACAAATTGCGAGTTCTCGAGTTGCAAGTTCTCGAGTTCTCAAGTTGCGGAAACGTTTCCACATTAAAGTCTAGTGCGTGTTTCATAAAAGTTCTCAAGCTCTCGAGTTACAAGTCTCGAGTAGCCTGCAAGTTCTCTGGTCAAAATTGACCAGAGAACTTGCTTCTCGAGTTCTCGAGTAGATAATAAGCGACTGCTGAGTCAGCAGGCATTCTTACAGCATGACATGTATTCATTCTTTGAAAACAACCTTATGCTTCCATTCATTATTGTCAACGCCATTACCTTGTCATTTTCTTCAGGTTTGCTTAATTGCTTAATCGGATTTAATGCACATATGGAAATCTTTTGTAATTTAATTTGGGGGTAAAAATGACATAAAATAAAAACTTGTCAATTTTCTATCCGGCAATGGAAATTTTAAAATATTGGTCAGCTTCTAAATTTCTGAAAAAGAACTTACGTCTTGAAACTTTAATTTTAGTGATTATTTAGATATGCATCTATATTATGATGTGCATATATGTATACATATGCATATTGTATGTGCAAGTGCGTATAATGCGTAATAATGCACGCATATTTGAATGAATAGGGCGACGAGCATCCTCCTTGGCTTGCAAGTTCTCGAGTTCTCGAGTTGCAAGTTCTCGGGTTACTTGAACTTGATGCCTCAAGTTCTCTTGTAGCCTTGCAAGTTGAGAAAGTTTTCTCGAGTTTGCGGAAAATGTTTATGAAACACTTGAGATCCGCACTCTAGACTTGAGACATGCAACTTGCAACTTGAGAACTCGAGAACTCGAGAAGTTTTATGAAACTGCCCCCAGCAATCAGTTGTGTCACGATGAGCTGCCTTATTAGTTAATAGAATCTTGTTAGTGCATATATGGAACTCATGGTCTACAACAGCTCTAATGCGCCTACGTTGGAACTGATTGATGTCCCGCACTTCCCTTATCGTTCGGATTGCTTCGATTTGTTTCCATTTGATTGCCCCAATCCTGGTACAGACATCAGCACTCTCAGCATTATATTGTCCGCATTTAACATTCAAGTAAGCTTTGTTAAAGTTAATACGTCACTGCAGGCAGATGCAATTCAAAAGTCAAGAGGAAACGGAAAAGCTCAGTTTCATAGACCACTGTTTTGAAAGATCTCCCTTTCCCTGGATATCAGCTAGTTCGGCAAATTGGAGAATCTCTTGCATTTGTATATCCAGTTACGACAGTTTCCCCATTGGACTCATATTTTGGGTTTATGGTTACTTGGCACATATTTGGCAGTTTGTTTGCAGTTACAGTCATTGACTCATTTCTGAGAATGAAGGAGTCAAACGTCATCTCCGCAATTTTTATATTGGTAAATATTGTACAGGCAGCAATTTTAGCTGTATATTGCAATATTATCAGTGTTCGCTTGTATAGTCATAAGGCAGCAACACGAGAACCTTTCAAAGATTTAAAAGAATTGGGGTATTGCTTGTTGCAACAAAAGTGTCATATCATTGCCAACAGATTCTACATTTCGCAACCAGAATTTTCATTTCTTTTTCCGATAACAGCAAGAACATACCAGGCAATTTCACGCACTAGAAATAGTGGTTTTCTTGCTTTTGAAGAAGCAGAAATCAACAATCCTCCGACAGTTATGGATACTAATAATTATGCAAATATTGCAGTGACTTCGCTGTTGGAGGAATTTTCGAAGCAGCATCATTGGCCACTGTTAATGGTGGAAAGTTTTCAAGCTGAAAGCATTGCAGATGCCAGCCTTGGAAAATTAGCTGTGGCTGAAATAAAGGAACTATCGCTGTTTCCATTGTATTTCTTTTTCAGGACATCGATAATGAGAACTTCTGAAAGTGTTCGGATAGCGTTTGCGGCTGGTTCCGTTGACGAATTGTTTCGTCGTCAATATAAAAAATTTATGCGCAATATGCCCGTTAAACGCCATTCTAATGCAAGTTCTGTAACTTTGAAACTGACCAGCTTTACCACAAAGAACTTATTTGATACACTTTGTCTACTATGTGGCGGTATCACGATGTCGGTATTGGCTTTTCTGATTGAGATTACAATATTTACGAAGATGTCATCAAAATGAACTGTCATAACTTACTGTAGCTGTTTTATAATCTATGATCTCCGATGGTTAGTACAATCTGATTTCCAGTAAGAAACGTCGATATTTATGCATTAAATACTATTTCAAACTCAATTGCTTTTGAACGCTGAATTGAGAACGTGGGCACTTGCTTAGACTGCTTACTACTAATCCATGACAAGTAAAATCGTGTCGTGAGCAGAAAATTGACTGAAATGTGACGTCATACATGTTTGGGCTCAGGTTTGAGGTTGGAAAGCCGTTCGAATGATGGATATTTTAACAAGACCGTCGAAAAACCCTACAGTTATGCATAAAGGTCTGAAGTCCTTTAAAAAGCCTAATAAAATATTAAAATAGAAATTAAGTTCATAATCAACGTACTTACCTCTAGCTCCAACGGTTCATGTCAACCACGATTTCACTGATGCGTTCTATTACGATTCAGTGAGGGTTGTTTACAGTGGATCAGAACAGATTTTTTAATGTTCGTTCAAATTGCAAATGCTCTTTTAACCCTTTGATGCCCATAGCTGCCAATTGGCATACTCAAAATACATCCCTGCAAGAAAGATAATTCAGCTACGCCTGTGATTGCGCAATTGGCCCTTGTTCAAACTCTCGCGCCTTCGACGCAATAAATGATCTGCTTTGGATTGACTGGACCATGTTAGCAACTTAGTATTTTTAATTGAAAATATAGTTTATATTTGCGAACGTACGTAGATTTACAAGGTGTTTGTCAAATTTTGCTCCCCGCGCTTTCTTGTTGCTGTAGTGTTGCAATTGAATATAGCCAATTGGCATTTGTGGGCAACTGACAGCACATGTGCGAGATCTATTTGTACACCGAAAATATATAGAAAAGGAATAAAAATGGAGGCCAGAATTTTGATTTTTTGTATTTTAGACATAATCTAGTGTGTATTATTGTTTAATTTGTTTTTGTGAGTTGTGTACTTTGATAATTATCAGCCCGTAACGCAGATTATCGCGGGAACAGGTTTCGTGAAGAAACAGATCCTATATAATCTAGGTGCAGCTCCTGGCTTCATTTCTCAGAAATTGGAATCGCTATTGTTACTTATATGAGTTGTGTGGCATGCATCAACATGCTAAAGCAAACTAATCTTTTAGAATGAAGGTTTAATTAAATGAATTAACTACTAACTAAGCAGGATATAGTGTATGTGAACAAATCAACCCTTTAAAGCGCGGTGGGATCGGTATCACAAGTGATGTCTGGTCTGCTGTAAACACCAACTCCCGCCTTTGAGTTAACCAATTTCAACAAATAAAGTTGGTAAAATGCTAAGGCCTAGGCCAATGTTGGCCATTTCATTCAAAACTCCCCTCGGGTTCTGGCCTTCCTGCAGGATGTGAGGCGGCTCTGAGCTGCCGTAAATCACATCAGATAGCCTCCTCGGTGGAACAGGAATAGGGAAAAAGAAGTGTTTAGCAGAGACACTTCTCCCTGGAGTCAAGGTTATCAGTTTCTATACTCGGATTTGTAAGCCTGGATAACCAAGCTCTGAAATTGGCTACCTTTAACACATGACTTTCAATCCGGAGCAGCCTTAACTAGGGTTCAGACGTTGGTTACATTGGCCAAGCCTGCCACAGTTTTTGTCGCTTTTGCTTAGTGTGCTCTGCGAATCTTGTGTTGTTGTTGTCGAGCTAAAGGAAACGCCTCTGCTTTCGAACGTACTGAAATTGCTTCAGCTGAAAGCACATTGCTTGCCATCTCTAATCCAATTATTTTATCCAACTGTTTTAATTGGAATCCTGCTAATAACTTTGGTGGTGTATTATTTGTAGGAGACTAACTAAGCAAACAAAGGTCAGGTTGTTCTGTACACGGTGTTCAACATGTTAGTTATGTTGAGATTTTGAAACTGCTTAGTTGTTTTGTGTTTGGGATTCGTTCTCTGCAGTTGATATAGTTATTGTCTGATGATATAGTATAGAGTTAGAGCGTCAATCACAACATAAATGGCGACGATGGATTCATTGAAATCACCTAAACCTTACCTCGAATCACCCGGGGAACCCACCATGCCCTATTTGCAGTGGAAAAGAACATTTGATACGTACATGATTGCGTCAGGAGCTGATGAATTACCCGATCGCCGGAAGATCGCCTTACTCTTACATTGCCTAGGTACAGAGGGACAGCGGCTGTACTTTACCCTACCTGAAGCCAATCAGGTGGATCAAGAGCAAACGTATGCAGACACTGTGGCGGCTTTAGAGAGACATTTTGCACCGCGTCTAAACCCAGTCGCGGCGCGCCATAATTTCTGTCAAAGAAAGCAACACCCGTCTGAATCATTCCTTTCCTTTTATAGTGAACTCCGTGGCCTTATCACAAAATGTGATTTTGGAAATACGCAAGAAACTATGCTACGTGACCAGATTGTGGAGGGCGTCTTCAACAACAAAGTCCGAGAAAGACTCCTCATGGAGGAGAATTTAACAGTCGAAAGAGCGATCCATATAGCTACTCAAATAGAGAAAGCAACGAATGACGCAAGAACCTTCACGACACCAAGAGCTGAATCCTCAGTAAATGCTATCAAGTCTAGACCGTACCACAATGCGAAGGGCAAGTCCAACCACTCTGCTTTCAATAAAGATTCGTACCACACAAAGCCTCATCCGTCGTTGTGTATGCGATGTGGCAAGGACCACAAATTCAACAAATACGAATGCCCCGCGGCAAAAAGTATTTGCAACTACTGCTATAAGTCAGGTCATTATGAACGAGTCTGCCGATCGAAACAGCGATTACCTCAAAGAAAACAAAGCTACAAGCCAAGAGTCCAGAACATTGAAACTGGAGGAACCACTCAAGAACCAACCGTCAATAACCATTCAAATGATGTACAAATTCTCAATGTAACTAAACAACATAATAGCCAGAAAAAGATATTTTGTACTGTTGACATTAAGGGAATTTCGGGAGAGGTTTACCTTAAATTCCTCGTTGACAATGGTTCGCCCGTTTCCCTTATACCGTACCACCTGTATCAATCCTCCTTCCGTCCCCAGAACCTTGAAAAGACATCCACCCTTCTAACTGGATATGACAATAAACCAATTACTGTATACGGAAAAGCTAAGATTTCCTTTGCTTTTCGTGGAGTTTCCCATACCGCAACCTTTTTTGTGGTTGAAGGGAGCAAGCCATTGTTCGGCTTGGACATTATTGAACAACTGGGCCTAACTATTGATGGTTCAACATTGTCAGTCAATACAACCGCTATTGGCTCTCTGCAAAACCTTTACCCTAATCTCTTTTCTGAAAACCTGGGATGCATTAAAGGCTTCCAACACAGCATCAGACTTAAACCGACCGCTGTACCAATTATCCAAAAGCATAAAAGTGTGCCTTTTGCCCTGAAAGATCAAGTATCAACTGAACTGAAACAATTGGAGCAAGATGGTGTAATCGAAAAAATTGAGAAGTCACAGTGGTTGCACCCAATGGTTGCTGTCCTGAAACCCAACGGTAAGATCCGGATATGCTGTAATCTCAGAAAGTTGAACGATGTTATCATTCCAGATAAATTCCCTCTACCAAAGATTGACGAAATCTTTGTGAATCTTGGTGGTGGGAAGCTGTTTTCTAAAATCTACCTCAAAAAGGCTTATTTTCAGTTAGAGCTAACAGAAGACAGCAGATCTTTAACAGCTTTCAGTACTGAAAATGGCATATATCAGTACAGAAGGCTACCGATGGGTATGAAAAACTCTGCTTCTGCATTTCAACGGATGATGCAAATCATACTTGGTGGACTCACTGGAGTAGTTGTCTACCAGGATGATATCATCATTGCAGGAAGAAACAAGACCGAACACGACCAACGACTTCACGAAGTTCTACGACGATTGGATAAGCACAATGTCCGTCTGGAACCGTCAAAACTTGTTTTGGCGCAACCTGAAATCGAATGTCTTGGTCATGTCCTCAGCGGCAGGGGCCTTAAACCAAGTCCCAAGAACCTGAAGGCCATACTTCACCTGCCGGAACCGAAGACGTCTGCAGAAACCAGAACGTTCCTGGGGATGGCTTCCTACTATTTGAAATTCATTCCCAATTTTTCCACTATCAGCCAACCTCTGAGAGAAATTGCCAAGCAAAACACAACCTTTGTTTGGTCAAGCCCACAATCAGAAGCCTTTTCCATCATTAAGAAAATGATTGTGAACTCTGATTTCTTATCTATCTTCGATCCTTCACTACCTACCATTGTCACAACCGATGCGTCTATGTACGGTTTGGGAGCGGTCCTGACACAACTCCATGGCTCCGAAGAAAAGACTGTTACCTTTGCTTCCTGTTCCTTAACAGATAGAGAAAGAAAATACTCCGTGGTGGAAAAAAAGCGTTGGCCTGTGTATGGGCGTGTCAAAGATGGCATACATACCTTTTCGGTCGAAAGTTTACCTTGCGCACTGATCACCAAGCGCTCACGACCCTGTTGGATGATCATGGAACCGGCCACAAACCACTTCGCATTTCAAGATGGTATGCCAAACTCCTCAACTACGACTATACGATTCAACATAAACCAGGCAATCAAAATGTCGTAGCTGATGCTCTGTCAAGGCTGCCGTTGCAAGACGAAGGAGTCTTTGGAGATAACGACGTGGTCATATCCATGATTGATGGGATACCCACCATCACCATGAAACAAATAGCTGAAAGCACAAAGACAGATGAAAATCTTCAACAAGTCTCTGAATACATCATTAAAGGATGGCCACATCGTAACCAAATACCGCCTCAACTTCGTCCATACCATGCCATTGCCAATGAACTGTTTCTTGGCAGTGATGACTGTGTCATGAGAGCCTCAAACCGAATAATACCACCTACAAGCTTGAGAAAGCAAATACTATCACTAGCTCACGAAGGCCACCAGGGGATTGCGAAAACAAAGCAAATGATTCGATCAGGCTACTGGTGGCCTGGTTTAGACACCGAAGTCAAACACATGATCAAGTCCTGTGTGAGTTGTCAACTCAGTGACAAAGTGGCAAAACCTGCTGAAACTTGCACTCAAAGAATTCCTATACCAGATTACCCCTGGCAACGCGTGGCTATGGATGTGCTTGGCCCTTTCTCTACTGCTCCAGCTGATACTCCGTATCTTCTGGTCCTGATAGACTTGTATTCAAGATGGGCCGAGGTAGCGGTTTGTTCTACAACAACGTCACTGAATGTTATTGAATTCCTTGAGTCACAATTTGCCAGATATGGGTTACCAGAGTCTGTTTTAACGGATAACGGACCACAGTTTGTCAGCGACCGATTTAGTTCCTACCTAAGGGACCATGGGATACGACATGACCGCACCGCTGTTTACAACCCGCAGTGCAATGGAGCAGCAGAACGATTCAACAGGGAACTCAAAGCAAAGCTACAACTACTGCAGCCCATGAGAAAACCTCGGAAAAGAATGGTTACGGAAATTCTAGCTACATACCGTATGACCCCACATAGATCTACGCTGGCCGCACCTGCTGAGTTGTTCTTACAAAGGAAGGTTCGAACAAAGATAAACAGTCCCGTATTTGAGCCGGGCAAAGCTTTGTCACAACCCAAAGTATGGGAAAATGTGCAACGATATCAGAAAGAATACAGCCCTAAACAGCATAAAGAAGTGGCTGGTTTCGAGATCGGAGACTACGTTCGACACCGGTCGCCTTTTACTCGTAAGGGCAAATCGGTGTTTTCCAAGCCCATGAAAGTGAAAGCGAAGAAAGGAAAGTTTTCATATCAGTTGGAGAATGGAAAGGTCTGGAATGCAAGAAAGTTGGTGAGATGTGGTTTGTCTCCTTCTCAGTGGAGCAACGAAGACCCAGATGACAATTTCTACGACTTTCCTGAGTCAGAGGTACAACAAGTGGTCCCAGATCTTCCACTGGTTGTAGGCACCCCTCCCAATCCACAAGAAGGAATTGGTTTGCGGCGAGCGCTACGGCAACGACAGCCACCGCTGCGCTATAATCCGCAGACTGACACTTATCAAAGGCAAGCCTACTGGGACTGAACAAAAGCTTAGAAGATTAAGATATTACAAAAGTTTTTTTTGAAGAAAAGAGAAAATGTTGAGATTTTGAAACTGCTTAGTTGTTTTGTGTTTGGGATTCGTTCCCTGCAGTTGATATAGTTATTGTCTGATTATATAGTATAGAGTTAGAGCGTCAATCACAACAAGTTACACTCCAATTAATGTTATCATTCGCTTCCTTTCTATAACTAGTTCCAGCTCAAACGCCATGTCAAAAACATGCTCAAAATCATGCCTTCTCAAACTACTGCTTGCTTTGTTTTAAAGTTATGGAGACCACATTAGGTGTATAGATCTGTGTTTATGATAGGCCTGAGCAATATGGAGAGTGATCCTGAACAAACAATGATTCTGTACTCCTTCAACTGGGTATTTTGAATGCTTGCCAGCTTGACTCTCCAAAGATGTTTTATTTGAAGTTGGTCATTTCCTGTTACGGCAAATTGCTTTAGAACAAGCGGTAGAAAACAACATTAACCGTGGTGAATTTTGAAATTCTATTTTTACAAAAGTAAGAATCCAAAAACATTTGATATTTGAATACTTCTAAGCAAGTCTTAAATGCAGACACAGCAGCTTCTGAAGAAGTTAAAATGATGATAAGTGAAGGATGTTTGTCTTAATGTACTGATACAGGGTATAACTGAAGTCGTGTGCGACAAGAAAACCGGCGTGCCTATTATGACACGCCAAGAGAAGCTTCAGCACCACCGGCAACCACTTGTCCGAAATAGTCGGTAGACTCTTGTTGTTGCAGATGTAGAAGTCATGTACTACAACGGCTCTAACGCGACTGCGTTAGAACTCATTGATGCTCCACACTTCCCTTATCGCGCAGACTGTTTCGACCTGTTTCCATTTGATTGCCCCCATCCTGGTGCTGACATCAGTACTCTCAGCATTATACTATCCGCATTTAACATTGATGTTAGCTTTGTCAAAGTTAATACCTCACAGCAGGCTGATGCAAGGTTGAAAACAGGAGGAAACGGAAGAGCTCAGTTTCAGAGTCTTACAGCTTTGAAAGATCGTCCTTTCCCTGCATATCAGCTAGTTGGACAAATTGGAGAGTCGCTTGCGTTGGTGTACCCAGTTAAGACCGAGTCTCAATTGGATGCATACTTTGGATTTATGGTTAGTTGGCCCATATTTGGCAGTCTATTTGTAGTTACCATCATTGACTCGTTTCTGAAAATGAGTGCTTCAGGTTTTTTGTCTGCAGTTTCCGTATTAGCAAATATCGTGCAGGCAGCAATATTAGCTGTCTATTGCAATGCTCTCAGCGTTCGCTTGTACAGCCACAAGGCGGTAACACAAGAACCATTCAGAAATCTAGAAGGACTGGGGTATTGCTTATTGCATAGACGGTGTCATATCATTACCAACAGATTCTATGCTTCACAACCAGAATTTTCATTCCTTTTCCCGATAACTGTTGCAAAATACCGACCGACTGCTTCGAGCCTTGAATACATTGATTTTCCAGTTTTCACAGAAGCGGATATCAAAAATCCGCCGACCGTTATGGAAAATCATGAAAGTGGTGACATAATGGCACTGCTGAAGAAGTTTTCCAACCACCATTACTGGCCACTTTTAATGGTGGAAAGCTTTCAAGGAGAAAGTATTGTATATGCTAGCTCAGGATTTCTAGCCATGACAGAAATCAAAGAACTGTCACCGCTTCCATTGTACTTCTTTTTCAAATCACAGACACTTAAAATTTCAGAAAATATTCGAATTGCTTTTGCGTCTGGGTCAGTTGATGACTTGTTTCGACGTGAGTATAAACGAGTTATGATCAATGTAACGGCTGCAAGTTATGACAATGTTGCTAACACAGCTTTCCTGCCGCGAAGCTTTACCATAAACAATTTATTTGATACTCTATGTCTACTGTGTGGCGGTATTACTATGTCCATTATAGCGTTTGTTACTGAAATTGTGAGTTTTATGAAAAAGCGCTCAAGTTGCATTTACAGGACTTCATTTTCTATTGCTGAAGTTTCAGTTTCTTTCTATGCTGACAATTATTGATACTGTAATCCATAAATCACTTACAAAGAAAAGAGATCTGTACCCTTTAATTATTGGTACTTGGACACTTAGTTTATTTTCGTACTGGTCAAACTATTTAAACTGGAAATTAAAAACTACGACGATGGCTTTTGAAAAATGTTTACATGAATTTTTAATCTCCGGAGAAAGCTTGAAATGAAACACATTTAACCATTGTGGATTATTTACTTGATTTCCATCTAAATTATTCAAAAGTGAGCGCTAACTTGACAAATGCTCAATCTAAATTATACTCGCGTGCAATGTGCAAGGTCGGACCTAGCTAATTTTTCAATCTCTCATATTCGAGTGCGTAATCAGTCAGTGTCAGATTTTCGGTTGTCGTAAGTTGTGGGTTTGGCACTCTTTTTCCTTCAGTATTTCCGTGCCCCAATTTAATCGTCGGTTGGGTTTCTTTTTGGGAGTTCCCCTTTTCCTCATTTCAAGGTCTGTTGGGGTTTATACCTATAGCTTTGTTTTGTAATATTTTGGTACTTGGCCTCTTTCATGATTTTGTTCGATAATATCTAAAATTCTGTCAATATTTTATATGTTCGATTTGGTTTCGTCATTTTATAATTTTCTTGTGAAATAAACTCGCGGCACCTTAATTTGGATTGTCGCCGCCCATCTTAGTTGGATAGGATATACGTCAAGAAAATGAGGCAAACGCAGGACAGCAGGCGGATCCACGAAGGATACAAGGCATTAATCATAGAGAAATAATGAGAAACGCCTGCCTGTATTCACTAAGGCAAAGCCTTAGTCCGAAACAGGAGAGAGCCAATGGGCGCTGTGAGCGCTCTTACCCAGGAAGAACTAGTCCCTAGAGCTCCTGCCTGGTCGTCCCAGAGGGTGAGCCAGCCAGCTAGTTGGATAGGATATTAGTGTAGTGTAGGTAGTAGCGGTAGCCGGTACTACATCCTCTCGGAGGTTTTTCATGCTTTTATTTCTGTTGTTTTCTGCAAAACTTGCCTAAAATTCCACACAAAGAAATACAGCATCAGAATCTGATTCTTCCTCTGACAGTGACAGTGACAGGTAAGCATATCGTAAAAGACATGTAGCTGATATGTTTGTGTTTTGTGTTTAGTTGTATCCGGAAAGGGAATGAGGGAATGCTTTTCATTTCTGTGTGTTGATCTGAGACACCAAAGTCGCGTTGTCTGTAGCTGTCCAGTAGGGTGATGAATTTATCACAATATATTCAGTGTGGTGTTTCTCAATATCCCAAATGATTATGTTAGCCTTGTGGGGTAGGGGGACCGTGAGAGATTATAGCTGTAGCACCTGTTATTTGTTGGTGCACTGTGTAATGGTCAAATTTATTTTATTTTTGTGTCAACGGTGCTGTTTAGCGAACAGTCACTGGAAGCTGACACGGAAGAACCTATGAAGCCGCTATCCAGCGAAAAACGACATAACTATGCTAAAACATTACCGCAAAAAACCGCTGAGGATCAGACAAGGAATAGCCAACGAAAGCTGCCACCTAAGTAAGTGTGAGACACCCCACTAGTATCTTTTCACCTGCTGCAACACGTATACGGTAAACTGTTGCTTTAGTTTTGCTCTTGCTGTTTTAACTTAACTGCCAGAACAATTATCATATAATTGAGGGAGATACACATTACCGGTGCTGCAGCTTCGGGGAGAAAAAACTGTGGCCTACATCGTTCACATCATCAGCGGAGAGACGGGATCATGTACTTTGTCTCTACTCCCTAGCCTTGTTTAACTTAAAAATGCTTCCCATATGTTGCGTCTTCTATACGCCTCGCTTTATCTTTTGCAGAAAGCGTAATCGACGCAACAAAAGCGAACGATCAGAGAAAACAGGAAGTTAGTCTAAGCGAGGCTCGAAAAAGAAGAAGAGGAAACCTCGTCGACGCTCAGATGCAAGTGATCTGGAGTGAGTATTGCTATACTGCTGGTTCGCTGTCGTGTGTCAGAAGGATCCTCTTTGTATCAGACTATCTACAGTCCCGGCTAGAAGTTACAGCACGCTAGCCGAGGCTGGCGCTTTTTGCCATTAGTTTGTAATGATAGTTTTGTATTCGCTTAGCGGTAAAAGATCAGACAACCAGTAGCTATAATAAGTGTCAAATACAACTGCGACCAGATTGCGAGCAGACTGCGAGCGCAAGTGCACGTAATTTCTAGCCAGGACTGTAGCACAGTTTCTCTGTCTGTCGTACAACGTAATCATTGTGGAGCATAACTCTACACCGTGAGGCTCAGTTATCTTTTCCTCTACGTCCGCTGACACTGTTGTAAACTATAAAGTTACATAGACGGTATCGGTTTTACCTAATTTCAGGACAAGCGAACGTGGAAGCGACATGGGAGACTTCATCCAAGATGATGGGAACGAAAGTCAAAATGAAAACGGTGACCCATGGTCTGATGGTCAGGACGGGGGGGCGGCTGCCTTTGGTGCTCGTACCTTTTTGGCCACCTTAGATTGTAAAAGACTGCTACAAAACATAGGTCATCAACTGAGATTGTGCTTTGTGCTGCTTGTACTGTTTATTGTTTTCATGTTGGTTTTTGTTTTATGTTCGCAAATGTTGTGACTAGTGAAATGAAATTCAATTTCTATATGTTGTCTGGTTAGTTTATAGCAGCAACAACAAATGATCAACTGCATAGGGCTGGAGAATTCTGGAATTCTGGAAGGCTGGAATTCTGCTTATTGTACTTTTCTGTGCTTTCTGTGTACTGACACGTACTGTCTATAAAATTAGACGACCAGAAAATGAAAGAAGGAGCATCATAAAAGAGACGTAGTGTCCTGTTGTTTGTGTTTGTGGACACGTTCTGTCAGTGAGCTTGACACGTCCTGTTGTTTTCTGTTTATGGACGTAGTTGATTTTTTGAATAAAGACTGTGGAGTGAAGATTGGGAGAGCTGTGGAGCGAACATTAGGAGAGTAAGCAAACCTGTAGAACTAAACATTAGCAGATTTGCAAGACTAGGGGGCGAGAAAGGCTACTGTTCATATGCCCATCAATGAGATGACATAGACATGCAGCTAGTTTTCCTTATTTGATAACTGTGAACTGTCATATTATTGATTAACACATGAAGACAAAGATTTAGCCAATGTTACAAGTTTAGGACCGGACTGATGCTTGCCTGAGTGGATGTTGACTTGAAGATAGTTCTGACAGACACAACAGGCTGAGTCAATACAACTTAATAGCGACAGCTTGTGGTGACTACAGCTGATGTATAAGTTCATAAAAATAAGTTGAATAAAAAGCGGCACATAAGACGTCCAGGCAACATCCTCTCAGATAACGTAAGAAATGAAATTGTCACTTCAGCACCTGAGGCCCGAAAAATTCTAACTAGGGTGGGACTCAAACCCACAACTTTCGGATTAACGCTCCTATTATCTGCCAACTGAGCTACCGAGGCTACAGTCGCATCAAGATAGAAAGCGTTTTGATTTGCTCAGTCTTAAAATTAGGAAAAACATAGTTGATTACAAACCATATAAATAGAACTAATGTAGTGAAATTTTGTAAACGTCACCTTATATTTCGGGAATAAATTCTTAGGACTACAAACTTTTAGTTTGATACATATTTCCCATCAGAGGAAAATAAGCATATAATAATCTGTGAACCTTACTTAATGATCATACTTAATGAAAATTAATCACTACTAGCTGTCACCGTGTTCCCCCGGTGTAAAATTTCCTCCGGAAAAAATACACCGGTTGTGGATTTCTCCCCGGAAAAATTACACCGGTGTGAATTTTCCGTGGGGAAATTTTGCACCAATCCAGGAAATAGTACCGATTTCAGTTATATATACAATAAGTTTTGCTCATAATTATAGCAACTAATTATGCTTTGATGATAAAATCTGATTAGCGTAATACGGCAAAGTAATTATTCATTATTATGATATACTCAGATATGTACAAAGTTAAATTGAAATATATTATGAATAAAAATCTTTGAAAAATCAGAAATTTTGTAGGATTAATTAAAATCATTGTTTAATTAATCTGCTTATTCAATTCAATTTGTTAAACCTTAGTGAAGAAAAATTCTTAAACAAATGCCAACTTCTAATCATTTTAGGCTTCCAATATTATAAGATTTGAATTCTAACTAAAAATAGATAAACATGAAATAATTTTTTTCATAGATTTACAACCATATGAAGTAATCAATGGATTCAATAAAGGCTAATAAAGAGTTTAAGTTCAATTAAATCTAGCTAACTTCTAATTTTATTATGTTTCTAATATATTATGCTTTTATTTCTAAGCAAAAACTTAAAAATCACAACATAACTGAAATTAAATAAAAAAATTAAAAAATTTTAATCTCCGAGTTCAACCCATTGCAAAGACTGTTCTGTTTACAAAATTTAAATTTACGTAAAAAATTTGGAATAATTTCAATTTAATTCAATGAAATTTTTAAAATAAACTTAAAAAATAAATTTTAATTAATTTGATCTTATACCTATTCCCAACATGAAGTTTTGAGTATTTTATTTATTTTTATTTAGAAATGAAAACATAAAATATTGCATCGAAGCCTAAAAAACATTAGGAGTTAGCATTTATTTAAGAAGTTTTTCTTTAGTAATGTTTATCAAATGCGAAATATATAAGCAATTGAATACAATAATGATTATAATTCCTCTTACAAAACTTCTGATGATTACAAATTTTTATTTCTTATATATTTAAATTTGATTTTGTATATATCTGAGTAGAACTATTATAATGAATGGAATAATTATTTTGGCGGATTCCACTAATCATATTCCATCTCCATGGATTATACCGGATAAATACAAAATTCAAAAAATTCTGAAATTAATAAAATTTTGAAAATCTTAAATTTTTGAATCTCTGAAGTAGCTGAGCTTCTGTTATGAATTCATTTGGTTCAGAAATTAACCACTAAAGTGGTTTAGCTTGCGAGGAGTTTATGGCAAACATCTCATAAATACATAATACATCCAATTATTTGCAAGTGCACCATAACTTAGTATTTCTACCGTTTTCTAGTAATCAAAGTCTGGAAACAATTAAGAATTTAGTTGGGCCTTGATCTTGGCAACATTGGTAACTCTGGGAAGTCATGAGGTGATCAGTCACTTATCACAAAGTCATTTACCATCTGACTAAATTAGTACGCCAAGACATGAAACTAAACTTCCTTTAAAAGTTTATTCTGCATTTTTCTAATCATCACATTTTTCCCGTTTTAAGGTGCTGGTATCCTTTTGTGCAGTGCTTTTGTGGTGATTTTTTAAAACGCTATATCTTTCGCAATTTTGGAGGTTAGAAAGAGCTTTATACATCGTTTTGAAGTTTATCAGGACCTTCACATCCGTTTACGAAACTAGCAAACTTAGCAAAAACAATAGCAAAAAGTTTCTGACATATCGGCTACTATAGACCAAACATTTTTGAACATCGATTTCTCTAAACTGGTAGAATCGGATTAAAGTTTTTTGTGCCATGATAGAAAAGACATATGAACCGATGGACGAATTTGGCTCACCAGGTCTTAACGGTCGAAAAAATCGGTCAAATGCACGGTAACACGAACTTTTGCAACTTCGCATTGAGTTTTCTTGCTACTCGTTATGTTTGAGCCCAAACCAAGAAAAACGCCCTCCAAAGAAGTGTGAATTTCCACTTTGCCATAAATCGCCGGAATCCGTCGAGTAGTTTTTGATAAATCAATGTTCAAAACAAAATAATCGCAGTTTTGCCAAAATGGTTTTTCGGCCAAATCTCTAGCTAAAGCCACGAACTCCAGCTAATAGGCATTGACAAAATGTGCAATGAGACTGTGTATCGACCGAGTATAAATGGACCAGAATTGTCCATAAGATTGGGCAGTTATTTTGAAAAAACTCACTTCCTCAAAAATAGCCATTTTTCGACCTTCAAAATGGTTTTTTGATTGTACTGACTTCACCACAAGCGACAGCTCAAATGTTGTAAAAGTAAAAATGTTCATTTTTGGGCCCTCTTTCCAGCCATCACAACCAATCCGGTGTATCGACTACATACTGAGAGAATAATGGCAAAACCCAAAAGTTTCTTATCTTTTCACCTAAAAATGCGGGACTGGTCCCAGAATGTACAAGAGCACGAAAACAGGTTATCTTGTAAGGCTTAAGTATTTACGTAGGGGACTGAAGCCGTAAGATTAAAAAATAACCGAAAGAAAACCAGCACCTTAAATGTCTTTTAACATTTTTTTAGAAAAATTTCATTATCTGTAAAGTTGTCTTTCATATCTTTTCGTTTCCGGATTGTATCGTCTCGGAGGAAGTCGATTCGTCTGATTCGATTCGATGGGCTGCCGGCACTGCCGCTGGCGCTATTCTTTCATCTTCTAAACGGGCAGCGTCGACCGGCGGCATCGATCGACCATCAATAGATTGGAGCAGACTCTTCATCAGATTGGCGATAATTGGATCTTGGCAGTGACTTTCTCATACTGTATAGGAGCTCGTTTTCCAATAAAAGCACAATTCTCATGTAGCCAATTTCAAAAAATTTAGCATCATTTTTTATATTTAGTTTTGCCAAGAGTCTATAATACCAAGAGTGAGAAGCTTGGCCCTTCCTACTGGAAATGGCCTGCGAGATGCTCGGCACATTAAGGCCGAAATCTCGGGGGGGGGGGGGTACCACTTACCATTGTTTACCATGTGTTTATATGCGTTTGAACTAAAACGAAAGGCTAACTTTTGGCTAACGAAAGGAAAATTTTATTACTGGTGAGAGCTATAAGGCTGTAATTTGGCATAAAAGGAGGCCCTATAGGAGTACTCATTTGTGGCAAATGGCAAGAAATTCTGCCGCGTGAAAAATTTTTTATGCCAACTTTAATATTCAAAACTTGTCGAAACCGCCATTTTCAGTCTGTCGGATCCTGTGTAGAGGCTTTCTGCAGCCCTAGAAGTCGCAAACCTACACTAATCGAGCTGAAATCTTTTGTGGGGGTGTTTTCGACCTCGCTGAGTTCAAATATCTAAAAAAATTTAATTTAAAAAAATTTGATTTTTTCGATTTCTGTGGTACCATTCCCCAAACAAGGAGTTTTTGGAAATTTTTGAAGATTAAAGTTGACGTAAAAGTTTTTTCACCCATCAGAATTTCTTGCCATTTGGCACAAATGAGTACTCCTATAGGGCCTCCATTTCTGCCAAATTACTGCCTTATAGCTCGCACCAGCAATAAAATTTTCCTTTCGTTAGCCAAAAATTTTTAAATTTTTGCCGAAACTTCAAATTTGAAGAGTAATACCCTTAGATGCAGATATGATACAGACATCTAGTATTTTTCAGCAGGTAGGGACATCTGTGCCAAATCATATTGGATAGCAGCTTTGAAGCTTGGGCCTAGCAGTCAGTAGAAATTTTTAATTAATTATGTTAGTAGGTAGCGAAAATGGGGGGTCGGACACATAAACGCGACGGCTGCACATGGCTGGAAGGCAGCTAAGATCTCAGTACCCGATATTTTTTGACCACACCCATGCTCTATATCTTCGCCAAAAAATAGGCCAATTGGACAAAGTCGGGGCAAACCTTTAGTAGCCCCCCCTTAATGTGCCGAGCATCTCGCAGGCCATTTCCATTAGGAAGGGCCAAGCTTCTCACTCTTGGTATTATAGACTCTTGGTTTTGCCAATATCCAATTTATTGTAAATATTTTCAATATGAACGCGATCTTTTCAGGATAACCCCCCAGGATCGGATTCCGCAAAACTTGACCAAATGAGCTCAAATTTGGTATGGGTATGTTTTCGACCACGCTGAGTCCAGATATCGCAAAATTTTTCGATTTCGCGAAATTCGATTTTTTCGATTCGTAAGGGTTGACCAAGGGGAACCGAAAAATTTTTTTGACTTTGATTTTGCTGAAAAGTTGTATTTAGGGGTTTTCGGGGCCGAAGAACGCGAATCTGAAGTCCGTTTTTCGATTTAGCTTTTCGTTAGCTCAGTATAAGCTTACATCTTAAGCTTAAACTTAAGCTTATACTAAACTAACGACAAGAGGATTTCACATTCGTATTCTGCGACCCTGAAAACCCATGAGTACAACTTTTCTGCACAATCGAAGACAAAAAGTTTCGTTTCCCCTTACGAATCAAAAAAATCGAATTTAGCGAAATCGAAAATCTTGCGATATTTGAACTCAGCGTGGTCGAAAACAAACCCATACCAAATTTCAGCTCATTTGGTCAAGTTTTGCGGAATCTGGGCCTGGGAGGGTATCCTGAAAAGATCCCTCGCTCTCTTCCCACTTCAATTAGCTTCGGCTGAAGCCTATGCAACACAGTAAAAAAACTAGTGGTATTAGTAATTCGCTAAAAAACTAAATATTTACTGAATTACTACTAGTTTTACATATAGCATTACCAGCAGAAGCTCCTAATAATATAAACATTCACCAACAGTAGGCACAATGCCAAGCATTCAACCTCAAATGCTCCGTTGGAGGATACGTCATTCTTCCGTAGAAAGGACGCTGCACAAACATCGTCTGTCGCCTTCATTAGATTGTTTAAGAATACTTCGTAGTCGTTTTTCTCACATTTTTCCAAACACTTTATTAAACCTTCAGCATAGACACAGTCCAGCCGCTTTGTTCATCGATCAACGTTGCCAAGATCAGCTTTTTCCGTTTCGGTTGCAGCATTTTGAAAACAGGTTTTACACTTTCCAAGACTACAATGCTGCGCAAGCGGTTGTAAGGCATTCGACAGTTTATCCTTTCCTGGCTCATTCTTGAAGTTGCATTCTTGGCTGCAGTGACTGATAGTCTTGATGAAATCGCAGGAATCTTGTTTCACAGCTGTGGATTTTGCAGATTCCGTTTCTAGACATCCCTTCGCGCAGTTGTTGTCAAACTGCAGAAGGTTGTGACAGACACTGAAATCGAACAAGGAGGTCTGTTGCGCCAGGAGCTGGTTGGGACAGTGTTCGTCACATCCGAACCACATCAAGGCAAAAGCACAGCCCCTTGCCCTAACTGGATACTGGTACTTTGTCATGTGACGATTGGCATGGGATTCGCAGTCTGTTAGGCATACCAGATCTGCGTCATACTCTCCCAATGGCAACTGCGACCGAAGATTGCAGAGATTAACCATCGAACAGCAGATTACTGATAACTGGTCCTGTAACATCTTCCCGACATGCATGTATCCTTGTCATCCCAATAGCCACAGGCATCCCCCGCATCACCGATTCCGGAGAAGTTCCCTGAGTTCACAATCCCATCCCAGCAATCCAATCCACACTGGTATCCTGTCACTTTTTCCATCAAAGCGTCAGGAGTAAAGCTGTTGGTGCCGATCTCGCATCTCCAGGCTGTCCAACCCAATGTATCCATCCATAATGCATCCAACATGTTGGAACGAATCCTTCTACCGTCCGGGTCGGTTTACTCTAGCTATAGGGCCGAACTGATGGCTATAGAATCCGGCTTGTTCTGGGTAGTAGGAAACTGGAACCCTGAATTGAAAAAAATCCGTGTCTGCTCTGACTCCCAATCTCGCATCTCCAGGCTGTCCAACCCAATGTACCCATCCATGTATGCATCCAACATGTTGGAACGATCCTTCTACCGTCTACCGTGAAGCACTCCCGGACACCCGGGGGGCTCATCCCGATGCGACATGCAAAAGTACTCGATACGGTGATGTTGCAAGTGTCAAAACTGAAAGTAG
Source organism: Trissonchulus latispiculum (assembly GCA_030248195.1). Lineage (NCBI taxonomy): Eukaryota > Metazoa > Nematoda > Enoplea > Enoplida > Ironidae > Trissonchulus > Trissonchulus latispiculum. The sequence goes on from JASAND010004511.1 coordinate 84,729, forward strand.
CGAAAATATCCCTATATGGCTCAGTCATTGACTAAATGACTGACAGCAAAGTTTGCCCAATGCAACAAGAATAATAATTGGGTTAGCCAATAAATGAAATATAGGTATTCAGAATTTTGCGTTGCCCTGATTTTTAGAATTATTTTGAGTTTTAATTTTTGCTAGAATCTTAGCCGAAAGGAGATACTATCCGCCTACGCAGAAGTATTTGCATGTGCTTACGCATTCAAAATGGATTCTACAAAGGTAGGATTAAATTAATTGTCTTGCCAACCATACCAGGGCGGCCAAGTCAGTACATTAAAGCCCAGTTTACACGACCAAACTTTCGCCAAACCAAACTCAGACCAAACTCAAGTTTGGTGAAAAAACTTTGGCAAACTGTCCGTTTACACGAGCAAACATTAGTTTGTCAAACGTTTGCCAAACTAGTGCCAAACTTTTGGAGGGAACCAATCAGATTGCGTTTAAAATAGGCGCCAGTTTGTGACATTTATTTTAAAATCCATCATTTTTATTAAGTGTGCTCATAGTCATAGGTGTGGCCGATGCGGAGGGGATTTCCCTCTTTCCCCTATAATTGTTATAGAAATTCGAACAGTATAAACAAACTAAACGGAATATAAAAATCTTCTAAATTTATTGTAACAATAAGTTTGGACGTTCCAAATTAAAATTTCACTTCCTGAATTCGTAAAAATTGCCACAGTCCGTGGCAAATGAGAAACTTTCGCGTTTTTGGCCATTTTCGTATTTACTAATTTCCTAGCATGTTTAATTTCTATTTTTTTGGCCACACCTATGATATTTGCTCACAGGATGAGTGACAGAAACAAGAAGTTGGCTGCAAGTTTATTGATATTCCTATTGGATCAGAACAGCGACAAGGTGAAACGACGACATTGGACAAAACCTTGGCTTCTCCGCAGAGCCGCACAAGGCCGCTTCGATAATTCAATAAGAATTAATAAAGAAAGAAATTCAATAAATCAATCTCCTTTTCAAAATTCCAACCCGCCATTCAGTATAGAAAAACACAAGTATAGTGGAGGTGCAAAAAATCCACAAGGCTAGCACCCAACTGAAGTAAAACGTACGTATTGATGTCGTTTATATGCTCCTGTCATGGTCATGCGTTGCAATCTGATTGGCTGTTTTCACCAAACGTTTGCAAAAAGTTTGGTCCTACACCAAACTCGATTTGACAGTTTGGTGGAAGTTTGGTCAAAGTTTGGTGCAGTTTGGTGTTCGTTTACACGGCCAAATTTTCACCAAACTTTCACCAAACTTGAGTTTGGTCTGAGTTTGGTTTGGCGAAAGTTTGGTCGTGTAAACTCGGCTTAACAAAAAACTAACTAATTGATACTTATTTTGGGAGAATAAATGATTAATAAGTGGCTTTTTCACCAATAAATGCCAAGCTTACACTGGTTTGCACCAATGAAGGAAAACTGAAGAATAATCTAACCCTGAGATTAATTTAAGTAGTTATTCTCCAGCTATTTTGTTGCACCAATCAGGGTTAACTTATTCTCCAGTTTAAATCGAGTATAACTTATTCCGCAACTGGCAAAAATTTAACCATCATTTTGATAAGGGCTAACTGAAAAATAAGGGGGTAGTATTGTTGTTGTTGTTGTTGTGGTTATTTCCTGGATCATCTGGCGGACCAATATGATATAGACCACCTCAGAGGCGGCCTATTCCCCGCAGAAAATCCACCACTGCATGGGGGACCTCCGTAAGGTCCGCCAACGTAGGGCCAACCTGGCCCGGGAATTGCGTGCACTGGGCAATCTATGAACAGATGCTGCAAGTCTTCCGATTCGTACCCAAGAGGTGGCATTAAGGGTAGTCAGAGATGCTGATTCGGTGTCTGTACTGGGCACGAATTATAGAGTGGCCGTTACAACGTAGTTGGGCCAGGGTTGATCTGATTTGCCTTGGGAGGGTTACCTCCGGGGTGGGATATGGTAGTATTCCGCCGGGGTAAATTCCCAGTCCGTCTTGAGCAGACCTTTCCGAGAACACACGGGCATTAACATGTCGCTGAATGTTCGCTTAGCGGTAACGTAGTCGATGTTGATATTGGGCTGTCCATATGACGCTTCCTTGGCGACCTGATCAGCCTCTTCGTACCCAGGCACTCCGACATGTGCTGGCATCCATTGGAAAGTCGTGTGGTCCGGCAGCTGGGTTATCTCCGCCAATCTCGTCCAGATGAGGTTCACCACAGGGGATTTGCTGGCCTACATTGGGTTGGACAGCCTGGAGATGCGAGATTGGGAGTCAGGGCAGACACGGATTTCTTTCCATTCAGGGTTCCAGTTTCCTACTACCCAGAACAAGCCGGATTCCATAGCCATCTGTTCGGCCCTATAGCTAGAGTAAACCGACCCGGACGGTAGACGGATTCGTTCCAACATGTTGCCTGCTCCCGAGAAGATGATGGCTGCAGATGCTCTGCTTCGTATACCCTTCTCTACGGAACCGTCCGTCCAAATGACGATGTCGGCTTTGGGCAAACTGGATAGGGTTTCCATAGCCAGCCGTCGGAGGTCACAAGCGTCACTGGATGAGAGGTTGACGAGCTGAGGCTTGAACGCAGCAGAAGCAGCATCCCATGGTGCAATGGAGTGGAGCTGGAAGTTTTCCTGTGATTATGATCTAGGCCGCAGACGTCGCTTATCTGCTGACCGGTGTGTCGCCAGGATCTCTGGGACTTCAGTCGTTGAGAAACTTGCCCTTCCTTCTTGGGTTTTCTGTAGGTAGGCACATGGATTTCTCGTAAGCACAGACCGCCAGTTCTTCTCCCCTGAGTCTGAAAAGAGGCAGATCGGCTTCTGTCCTAACGAGGTGGGCAGGGGTGCCAGGGTAGCACCCAGTGATGATCCGGGTCGCTGAATTATGGATAGTTACAGCCTGGAAACGGAGGTTTCCGAAGCAGATGGAAACCAGGCAGGCAGGGTAAACTCCAGCACCGACCTAATATAGGTTATGTGCATGACCAGAGAATCAGGAATAGCTGAGATCAGAACAAAGCTATTCCGATTTGGTGAAAGCGGATGTTAGATAAATTTGAAACCTAACCTCAACATGTTTTGATTGGCACCGATTTCAAGCTTTCCTATTTGTAATCAGGCTGCTTTCAAGCGTTTATCTATATTCCGTTGGTTTTAGATTTACTCCTACCTGTTGACAGTGTCATTGCTGTCTTTCTGCACCAACAGCTTTACTCCTGACGCTTTGATGGAAAAAGTGACAGGATACCAGTGTGGATTGGATTGCTGGGATGGGATTGTGAACTCAGGGAACTTCTCCGGAATCGTTGATGAGGGGGATGCCTGTGGCTATTGGGATGACAAGGATACATGCATGTCGGGAAGATGCTACAGGACCAGTTATCAGCAATCTGCTGCTTCGATGGTTAATCTCTGCAATCTTCGGTCGCAGTTGCCATTGGGAGAGTATGACGCAGATCTGGTATGCCTAACAGACTGCGAATCCAATGCCAATCGTCACATGACAAAGTACCAGTATCCAGTTAGGGCAAAGGGCTGTGCTTTTGCCTTGATGTGGTTCGGATGTGACAAACACTGTCCCAACCAGCTCCTGGCGCAACAGACCTCCTTGTTCGATTTCAGTGTCTGTCACAACCTTCTGCAGTTTGACAACAACTGCGCGAAGGGATGTCTAGAAACGGAATCTGCAAAATCCAAAGCTGTGAAACAAGATTCCTGCGATTTCATCAAGACTATCAGTCACTGCAGCCAAGAATGCAACTTCAAGAATGGGCCAGGGAAGGATAAACTGTCGAATGCCTTACGACCGTTTGCGCAACAATGTAGTCTTGGAAAGTGTAAAACCTGTTTCCAAGATGCTGCAACCGAAACGGAAAAAGCTGATCTTGGCAACGTTGACCGAAGAACAAAACGGCTGGACTGTGTCTATGCTGAAGGTTTGATAAAGTGTTTGGAAAATGTGAGAAAAACGACTACGAAGTATTCTTAAACAATCTAATGAAGGCGACAGACGATGTTTGTGCAACGGCATTTCTACGGAAGAATGAAGTATCCTCCAACGGAGCATTTGAGGTTGAATGCTTGGCATTGTGCCTACTGTTGGTGAATGTTTATATTATTAGGAGCTTCTGCTGGTAATGCTATATGTAAAACTAGTAGTAATTCAGTAAATATTTGGCTTAGCGAATTAGTAAAACCACTAGTTTTTCTTTTACTGTGTTGCATAGGCTTCAGCCGAAGCTATAATTGAAGTGGCAAGAGAGCGAGCTCTTCGATTTCAAATGGTGTCAATCCAAAATATCCCTTTTGTTGTCTTGTTTTATCAGAAACCTTTCGTATTACTTATCCTAAGCTTCATGACTTTAGCATAAAAATATCATAATATAACATGCTTAACATAACTGCTGTGATTTTATTACACATGCGGCATTTAGCCAAGAAACTAACCGTGAACATATGACAATTTCACACAGGCGTTTATATTGAAAATATTTGCAATAACTTGGATATTGGCAAAATTAAATTTAAACAGAAATGTACTAAGTTTTTGAAATTGGCTAAATGGCAATAATTGAAAACGAGTTCCAAGGAAGTCTGAGAAAGTCACTGCCAAGATCCGATTATCGCCAATCTGGTGAAGAGTCTGCTCCAATGTTTTGGTGGGAAGGGCCGCCGGTCGATACAGCCCGTTTAGAAGAGGAAACAGAAATAAGAATAGAATAGCGAAGAATAGAATAGAAATGGGAAAAGAATGACGCCAGCGGCAGTGCCGGCAGCCCATCGATATTCACAGACGACTCGACTTCCTCCGATGCGACACAATTCGGAAACAGAAAGATATAAAAGACAACTTTACACAGAATGAAATTTTGCTAAAAAATTGTTAAAAGACATTTAAGGTGATGGTTTCCTTTAGGTTATTTTTTCGTTTAAAAACTTTAATTACTCTAGTCATCTAAATTAATTAATTACCTTAATATAATTGCCTAATAGATATATTCATTTTGCAAAGCGAGAACCTATAGACGTCAATGCGGAATCGTGCATTACTACTAGCCAGCCTCATTTAATGTTGTCACTGACGAAACTTACTACTGCAAAGCGGCTGTTACTTTGATGGAGGTCATATGTCAAATACAGAGCAATCCGGAGGAGATATGCTTAAAACCAGGATACAATGGATCTACCCTTAAGGTGCTGGTTTTCTTTCGGGCATTATTGAGTCATACGGCTTTAATCCTTTACGTAACTAGCTCAGACTATACAAAATAACCTATTTTCGCGCTCTTTTACATTCTGGGACCAGTCCCGCATTTTTAGGTGAAAAGATAAGAAACTTTTGGTTTTTGCCAGTATTCTCTCAGTATGTAGTCGATGCACAGGATTGGTTGTTATGGCTGGAAAGAAGGCCCCTTAATGAACATTTTTGCTTTTACAACCTTTGAGCTATATTTCTTGTGTTAAAATTAGTAAGCAAAAAACCATGTTGAGGGTCAAAAATGGTTATTTTTGAGGAAATCAGTTTTTCAAAATTACTGCCCAATCTTATGGACAATTCTGGTCCATTTATACGCAATCGATACACAGTCTAATTGCACATTTTATCCATGCCTATTAGCTTGTTCCTTGCTTTAAGGTGGTGGTGGTGGTATTCTTTACCGCAGTCATTTTCAAAACGTCGTAACTTATTCAATTTAACCAGTTATATAGCAAATAATACATCATTTTAAAGCTTGAAGTGAGGACATTCTAGTGATTTAGTCAGACTTTATGTTACTACTTTCTAGAGTGATTTACGCAGAGAGACCACAAACCATTTTTAAACAAGGATTTCGAAAATCTGTGCGAATTGATCTAACTTTGCTGCGCACCAAGTTGACGTGCTGAGTCTTGCCGAGGGTCACTTTTCTTGGTTTCGCCAGAAGTTATCCATAACCCGAAAAATTTATCATTTATCATAATTACATTGTTGCGCGGGTTAAAAATATGGTTGCGCGGGATAAAATTTCAAGGCGCTTTGTTGCACGGGGTAAAAATTTGGTTGCACGGGATAAAATTTCAAGGCTCTTTGTTGCGCGAGGGTAAAAAATTTGTAAAAACATTATTATGCGGGGTAAACATTTGGTTGCGCGGGACAAAATTTCAAGGCGCTTTGTTGCGCGGGGTAAACATTTGGTTGCGTGGGATAAAATTTCAAGGTGCTTTGTTGCGCGGGGTAAAAATTTGATTGCGCGGGATAAAATTTCAAGGCGCTTTGTTGCGCGGGGGTAAAACTTTTGTTGCGCGGAAGATATGAAACCTTGATGTGCTTTGCTGCGCGGGGGTAAACATTTTGTTCCGCGTGCTAAAAAATGGTTGTGCGGGGAAAACATTTGGTTGCGCATGATAGAACTTTTGCTGACGTGCTGAGTCTTGCCGAAGGTCACTTTTCTTGGTTTTGGCAGAAGTTATCCATAACCCGAAAAATTTATCATTTATCATAATTATATTGTTGCGCGGGTTAAAAATATGGTTGCGCGGGATAAAATTTCAAGGCGCTTTGTTGTGCAGGGTAAACATTTTGTAAAAACTTTAGTACGCGGGGTAAACATTTGGTTGCGCGGGGATAAAAACTTGCTGTGCTTTATTATGTGCGGTAAAAGTTTGCTGCGCGGGAGTAAAATTTTTGCTGTGCACTGCGCGGGGGTAAAGTTTTGCTAGCCTGCACATGTGCAGGAGTTGTGCAGGCATTGCCCTTGTGAACCATAAACCCAAAATATGAGTCCAATAGCAAATACTAAAAACATCTAAATTTACGTAGTTTGAAACAACGATTTGCGAAGTTTTATTTTTCTTAAAAGGAAGATGTTTTGTTTGAGGATTTGTTTTTCACGATGTGGATTTAAAACTGAACTCTATTTGTTCTTAAATTTTAAAGGAGATTTAATTGGACTAGAAAGAGGCTAGAACGTGCGAGATTTTTCTAAAAAGAAATAGATAAAGCCTTGGATTGCATAAAGCAGCAGATAATGTGGATAATTTTAGTCATCTGAGCTGCTCCGATTTAGGATTTATTGTTTTTAGTAATTGCCTACAGTCCATATGTATAATCCAGTGTACGTACGAGTATTTTGATTTTTGAATCTCTTGTTTGTGTTTGTTTTGTTGTTTAGAATATTGGAATTTTGTAGCATTTTGTATAGTCGCGTTTAGAGCTGTATTTTGATAGTTTGATGATAGCTACGTTTAACGGAAATGCCTAAAAATGCAAATATCTTAAAAATCCAAAAATATTGTGTTTTGTTATTCGATATGGTTACTTATGTTATTCTACTTAATTTTGGTTGTTATTTGTGGTTGTTAATCATTAGCTAGTTACTACTGATAATGTTTGTTTGTTTTCAGCTCTTGCCATTGGCAGTATACATGTGTGTGTTGTAATTTTGTAATACATTTCACGGAGCAAGCTCGGCTTTAAGGGTTTTTGTGCATAAGTGTTCTGTAGAAATTTAGTTTTTTCAAGAGAGCAACTCTAGTCATGAGCGTATAGAATTTTCTATCTTTTCTCTTTCACTTCTCGATTCTTTCTCATTCCTAGATTCTATCTTAGATTTCTTTAGAATTTCTATCGTTGTATTTCACTATCTTTTGACTGTACAGTTTGGCGACTCAGTAGAGTCTGCATGGTAATGTATGTGTGTGTTTTCTACGACTACGGATACAACTACGGATATACTACCGAGCGATGACGCGAAATAATGATCAACTCCGATCCTGAAATATATTGAGTTAGCCGTTCGATCTCTAACGAGAACACGGTTGTGAACTCTTCCCAAAGAAGCTAAAATTACATTCCTCCTCATTCCAAATTAACTTTAAATTGCCATGACTACAACAACTACGACTCATCGATTAAAATTGAACTTTCATATACGTTTCATATTTGTTTGTTTGTTCTTTATATTTGTCTTTGATTTTGTTCAGTTTACTAACCCCGTAAACATGTCTTCTAACCACCGGTAGCTAAGCTTTTGCCATAATTTTGTTGTCATTGTTTTTAGTCATCTTGTACTTTATGTTTATGCTTTCTGAGTATGTACAGTTTTGAATTTTTCCTGCCATTTATACTTTTGATTCGTTCAGTATTTTGCTTGTACGTGTATTCCCTTCCTCAGTATTTTCCCCTATGTTTAAGTGCTTTATTTTGTACCTTTAGTTTTTATCTTGTTTATGATCAGGCGATCTTTTCTTTGACCGGCGGAGGATGTAGTAAATTTTTACTTGATTTAAAATATTTATATTGTTTTTGGCGTTTTATTGGATTTCTTTCTTATTTAAAACTTATTTGGATTCTTATAGTTAGAAATTCATTTGCAATATATAATATACCTCTTACTCTGTGCATTGATTTTGATTTTTGTTACGTAGGATTTTGTGCATTGTTAGTGAATTAGGTTCAGTTTTCGACAGATAAGATATCTCACGATATCACTACTTGATAAATAGGAAAATTTAGCCTAGTTCTCTGCATTCTATAGTATTTTATGTAGTCTGTATAGCTTAGTTAGGTATTTTCACTTGTGTACAGTTATTTTGAAACTTTGTGTACAGATAAATGCTGTATTTGTACTGTTTGACTTTGATAATTTGCTGTATGTGTGAATGTAAACGTATGTTTGTGAGTGTAATTGTGACAGATCAATGAATGCTGTATGATTGTTGTATTTCTCTTTTCGTTGTGGATTTATATAATAGTGGTATTTGGTTACTATTTTCATTGTGGGTTCGTTCCGACTCTTTTCAGTCTCTTTTGAGCTTTACTTTTGAAGTTTTCTGGTTTCTAACTTTGACCGTGTTGTATTACTTATGGTGTTCTTTTTGGTTAATGGGTGTTTTGGTCTAATTCCCCATGTTTTGCCTATATTGAAAGACTTCCAAGTGCTACGATTTTATAATTAATTTTTAATTAATTTTACTTGTTACGTTTTTACTACCATGGACTTAAACGAGCCAGGATACTGACATAACTGGTCACATGGCATATACCTATTGTGAAATTCTCTAACTCTTTTAATTTGAATTATTGGTTGCAACCTCTTCTCCTTACTGCTTTTTAGCAGGCGCTAAAATTTTCTTCACCGGGGGAAGATGTGAAATATCACCAAAATTAACATGCAACAGGTCAACCTAAAATGTACTTATGTGTAGATTCATCAGTTTCTATAGCTAACCTGATTTGTAAAATTAGTTTGATTGAGTGTTGTTGATTTCCGTTGTCCTTATTGGTTGGGTTTATGCTGTCCCTTTACTATTGAATTGCTTTGTACGCCACCCTTGGGTCATAGTTGGTTAGATGGATCATTGCTGTGGAAGTACGGTTAGTTTCCATTGTTAGTTAGGCAAGGTACACAGAGCGGGATTCACCTTAGGCCACGGAATTCGCATTATCACCATTACAATTCAGGTCTAGTCCAGGCAGTAGGCCTGAATTTAACACTGTCCCACTCTTTCTATTATAGACTCTTGATGTAACCGATGTCTCATGAAAAAGCTACTTCTGTCTGCAAAAAAATTCGGAAAATTATACTTGTTCTAAAATTTGTTAAGAAATTTATAAAAAAAATCAAAATTAATTTCATGGCATTCATTAAAAAGAGAAAATGTTGAGGTAAATTTTGGTATAAAGACGGTTTTTAACTCCCAGTGTTGAATGAGTAATAATGGTTCAAAGTTAATGGTCCAAAAGGAATCAAAACCTCAACTAGACTGACTCTGGACTCAAAACATTTGTCTTGTTTTTATTGAAATGTATGGGTGTATTACCTGAAGACGAGACAAATTGGTGACTGTGAAATTCGTTATCCGGTTCCTGTTCCTGATCCTGAGAGTTCAGCAGACGTCTTCAAACACTGAAAAATCTAAATTTTAATTAATTTTAATAAATTTTAATCCTGCCAGCGACAACACTTTCATCGCTACTAGTCTTCCGACAACATTCTGACTTCCCATCGTTAGCCCGTCATTTACGTCCATTAACCTTGTCCAACATAATGACATTTGACTTGTACTTGCTGCCTGTTAAAAGCTTGAGATTGGGAACACAAAACTCTTGACTTTTACGATTAGACACTTGTATTGTATTCCTGCAGCAAAACAGTACTAGCTTTAAAGCGATGCTGGTATTAAATCTCGTCTGAATTTGGGGATCCCACTAGATTTCTACAAACAGGGCAGATTAAGGTAATTTCAACGCTTAGATATCTACCCAAAACTATATCAATTCTTTTTGGCATTTTAATTCATTCATCGTAGCTTTACTTTCATTTCCACTGACATTTTATGATACTATAAAATGCTTCCCTATACTGACTATTGAATACAGTATAGAGTATAGGATTAACAAAGCTGCTGATGTATCCAAGCCATGTCGTTACGGTAAAGACCTGACCCTGTAGACTGTCATTCTTGTCACAATAATTATTGAGCAAACAAATTCCACGATAAATGTTGAAACTGAAGAAGGGACCCCAGCAGCAGATGAAAACCACTGAAATATAAAAAGTACGAATCAAACTTTGTTTGTTTCTAGTTTTTTATCAAATCACACATTAAAACATCCGACAATTGCTGGTTTGATATAAGGACTGAGTTTTTGGACCTAGAGGCGCTGTTTAACCACCGTTCACTGTCAAATTTGAAAACAAGTATTTTATTTGATTTCCCGTTAGAGTTAATTAAGATTTTGTCAAAATGCATAGAATCTATTAAGTTTAAATTTGCAAGTTGTTACCTAAAACGGCAGCCACGAGCTTGGTTGCCTTTTTCTCCTTCTTAAAAGCCATGGCTTCCTTCGACTTCCGTTTGACACTATAGGTAACTATGTCCGCAAACCGCCGAATTTTAGTGCTGGCTCTTTCAGACAGGGACATATTGCGCATGCGCGCGCTGATGCTTCCAGAGCTCTGAAAGGAGGAAGCCAGGCTATTGGACCGGGAGTACATCACGGCCGAATCTCCGCTATACTGGCTGTCCGAATCGCACAGGGACTTGTCCACTCGCCGACTGCCCTGGCGATTCTTTGCCGAAGTGATGTCATCACTGGTCGGCAGACTGCTGGCTCGAGATGTCGGCATCTTGAGCGGCATTCCGTCGCCAGAGCTGACACTCACAGGCAGCGGCCTGTGATTGCAGTTTCTGTCACTTTTTGCTGTTTCAGGCGGAAGCTCCTCCGGTTGGCTGAAGCTGGTGCTCTTCCGCGGCGAAGAGCGACTCACCGACCGATAGTTGGGCCTCTCCGATCTCAGCGCACTCTTGAGTAAGTGATCTGTCTCTGTTTCAGGAACAGGTGGCATGCCGGATGCCATGGCTTTCCGGAAGGAAGACGATCGGGCAAGATCCGGGTCAAAGCTGAACTCTTCGCTGGAACTGGACGAGGTTTTGGGAACGGATTTGGATCGGTGCCAACACCGACCATTCCCAAGGGTTAGGAGACAACTGGACCCGCCGGAAGACTTATGGCGGGCCCGGGTCCGGAGTTTCTGAAAGATCACCAGATACATGGGTATCAGGATGCAGGCCGGCAGATAGAAGGACAGAATGGAAGAGTAGATCATGAAGTTGGGGCTCTCGAAGTCGCAGGTTTCGTCCTGCTGCGCGGCGGCGCGCGATGCGGATCGATGCAGCAGCAGTGGCACGGCCACGCTGCAGCTGACGATCCAGACGGCTGCGATTGTGATCAGAGCGCGGCTGGACCGGCGCCAGGTCTGCTGGTACCGCTGCGGTTGCATGATGGCAACGAATCTGAAAGTAAACTAAGGAGTTAATTAGGTTTTAAAATTTTTCGAATCGGAGGTGCTGTAGTGACATCCTTCTTTCTTTCGTTTATAATCTTATATTATTCAGTTAATTAAATACCAGTGCGAGCTTTGCTTTAGATGATGAAATTGGGTCAGTTTTGCAACCGCTCAGTCAGAATGGTAATGGAGTCTTCACTATGCTGTTCACCACTAAACTACTGACCACTTCCAACCATGTGTTGGCAAATGAAATCTCGAGTACCGACAAGAATTCTTTCTGACATAGCGTCAACCTTTCAACACCCTCTTCCATAAAAAATTGACCACCCAATCTATCTATTAATACTTCCCTCCGCGGAGAATTGAACCACGGACCTTCCTATCTACAGTCAGGCGTGCTAGCCACTCCACCACAGGCACCACAAAGCATCCAAGAGAGATGAGCACCTAACTTCTTTATCCTTGTTGGACGCACAGTGTACATTTCAAGTATCACGTGATTGATTCTAGATCCTTTTCTATGTCGTAAGGTGCATAGTTCTTGTCGCAAGCAGACAAGCTTAGGCGCGTGTATGTTAGCGTCTGCATGCGTTCGTGACCATGAATATGCTACAATTAATTATATACTTTTAAAACGGCATGTGAGGCATCGACGCGCGTCTCCATGCGTTTGCGACTATGAATGCACCTTAAGGATACATTATGCATGTTCGCCAAATTGATAGGATTTTGTTCCTCAATAATTAATAAACATCACCAGACTCTGGCATAGTTAATCTTTCTCACCTATCGATACTGATAACCATCAAGTTTAGTATGGAAGCGGTGCTTCCGGCCACGTCGGCCACCAAATACAGAGAACAATATGTCTCGCCGATCAACCAAAGATCATTGTTGACCTAAAGCAAAAAAATAAATAAATAATTAAATAAATAAATAAATGAAATTAAATGCACAAATAAATAAATAAAAATTCCAAAAACAGACAAAACCATTCTGACAGATTTAATTTTGTTGAAAAGATCAGAGCATGAAATCAAACCCCTTTACGGGGCCTGTGTTGGTGAATGGTTTGTTAATATACTGTGAATCAGCCATGGGTTTGATCACCACGCTAAACACTTTGTCTTTTTACTTCAGTATCTTGCTCCTTTAGAGCATTAGCGGCAACTTAACGCTAATTAATTCATATCATTAAGTACTACTTAGCCGCTACTAAACCTTGAAGTATATTCCAAACGGCATCACAATCAGTCCGATGAAGAAGTCAGAGGTTGCCAGACTGGCGATGTAGAGATTCGTATGATTGCTACGCAGTTTTTTCCCGCCGAGAACGGAAAGAATGACGACAGAATTTCCGGCTACCGCCGAAATCGCTATGATCAGGAGCAGCAGATAGCCATAGGAGTGGTCCACTTCAGGCCGATTGAGCCAGGTGGAGTTAAGACTATCATTTTGGCCTTGGCTAGATTCAGTCCAATTTAGTGCTGTCGGTTGCTGCTGTTGCTGCTGTTGTTGTTCCAAAACATGCTAAAACAAGGAAATGTTTAAATTAGAATTCTAACTTGAACTTAGCTAGGTAATGATAGGAGTGTGACAGCTGGCAGGTTCTCCGATCGTTGCTGAGCTTTGTGATGCTCTTTCTCTGTCTCGACTCACGTCTGTGCTCTAAAGCTCGAAGCAGACGCAATCTAAGCGATACGCTATCTTGCTTTCGACCATAGCGTCGGATTTAAAACGTGACGACTGTGGGAACATTTTTACGATTTCTGTCTGGATTTTTCTTTGATAACACACTGACAGGGAGGTCGAAAAATATAATATTAAACCTTCGTGTCTTGATACTGCCGATAGCATGTTGAAAATTTTGAGTGGACAGTTTTGGAGCTTCAAAAGGAAAGTGTGTGGACAATTAGCTTCGGCACTCTTTTGAGGGGACCTATGTACATAAATGCGGGGTTTCGGATAGCAGAGTCGACAGCTGGCCGCCTGCCTGTTGTCATATTCTTATATATTATGTACTCTTGATAATATCAAGAGTTAATAATAAGCAAGAGTCCGACACCGTACCCTTCCTTGCTAGTGTATGTCATATACTGGGAACATTAAGGCCGAAATCTCGACTGTTAACCATGTGCTTATATGCGTTTGAACTAAAACGTATCTGATTGGCTAATCGCCTACCTTATGCCAAAATTACGTGTATAAGGTGACCCGCCCGATATCTCGGGGGGCTCAGCTTAGCGTTGTTAAGCGTGTGTTTATATGCGTTTGAACTGAAATGCATTTGATTGGTTACTTAGCTATCGTAGCCCTCACCAGTGCATTTCAATAGCAGCAGCTAAGCAGCCAATCAAATGCATTTCAGTTCAAACGCATATAAACACACGCTTAACAACGTTAAGCTGAGCCCCCCCCCGAGATCTCGGGGGGGGTCACCTTATACACGTAATTTTGACATAAGGTAGGGGATTAGCCAATCAGATTCATTTTAGTTCAAACGCATATAAACACATGGTTAACTGTGTTAACCGTGACCCCCCCCCCCGAGATTTCGGCCTTAATGTGCCGAGCATCTGACAGGCCAATTACACTAGGAAGAGTCCCGTGTCATACTCTTCCTATCATCTACTCTTGATAATACTTAGCCGCGCGATGTCAAGTTTGCCTCATATCGGGGAGAGTCTGCATTCTGGTTGGCTGTTGACGGGATGTTTCGGCGACCCGACCTGAGCCAATCAGGGAACGTTTCGCGTATTTAGGCAGTTTCGCAGTCCATAGAGAAAGTAGTTTTCAAGTGGTTTGCTATTTAATAGGGAATTATAACCCCTTAATAGGCCGTGTAAACCCTTAATAGGTCGTGTAAACCCTGTAAACCTTAGATACCTTCGACATTATATGAGTAAAATTAAAAGATCTTTACTACATTTTAAGTTAGACAAACTCCGAAATAATTACATGTTTAGCTTACCTTTGACAGTATTTCAGTCAATAAACCGAAAATTCCGCCACGCATGTGAAAGTAAATTAGTGGCCTGTTATGCAGGACAAACTACATATTAAATACTGGCGTATACACGATGGAAATTTCAGAAAAACTTAACTCAGCGATACTATTAAATTTCTTTACTATAATTCTAAAACAGCAAAATTGACATATTCTTTGCTATTGAGTATATACTCTGCGTCGTCCAATTAAAATCATTGAAGTTTAATTATTAATCATTTTTATAAAACTTTATTTGTCCGAATTTTAAACAGTAAACTTATGAAAAATTAAGATTTCACAGCAAGGTTTCATCAATGAAATTACTTGTTCCTTATTTCTGACGGTTTAACTATACTTTGACCGAACCTTGTCTGACTAAACGTCTACCTAGAACTCCAGAATCACTGGTGGCATAAAAATGTCAAAAAGCTGAGGAACTCTGAGGGTAACCAGTTCCTTTTCAAAATGGGTATATAACAGAATTCTCCAAAATGGCTAAACGTGGCAAGAAAATTTTTTGGAACCTTCTCAGCCAAATCACTCGAAATTGTTGGAAATATGGAGGGAAAGCCCCTTCTGCCTTTTATTATATAAGGTAAAAGAGTGTACTATTTTGGAATAAAATACATAAGTATGTACATATACAGAAAGTTAGTCATTGTTCAGTTGAGCGTTGATACAACCAAGAGTACATAATGATAAGAGTATGACAAGCGTAACACTCTATGCAGTGAAGACCAAAGCTATGCTATGCGTGCTATCGGCTGACCCCCCCACGAATTGACCCCCTCTCACACCGCCACTATATGGGTACGTGGTCCAAACGGGGGTCGCTCACTCGCTTAGCATGTTTTTTACATACAAGTGTTAAACATACACGCTTAAACCCCCTCCCCAAATTGGGCCCTTGTTAATTTCAGCGTGTAATTATGCAAAGCAGTGAGCGACCCCCGTTTGGACCACGTACCCATATAGGGGCGGTGTGAGAGGGGGTCAATTCGTGGGGGGGTCAGCCGATAGCGCGCATAGCATAGTTTTGGCCTTCACTGCATAGAGTGTTACGCTTGTCATACTCTTATCATTATGTACTCTTGATACAACTAATTACAATTCATCTGATTGTATATTGCTGCAAAATTCCTATTCAAAAATTAAAATTGAAAAATTGTTGACAACAAGAAAATGAAGTAAACGCAGGCTGTCAGCCGAACTTCATCTATTGACTCTTTTCTGTTTAGGTCTAAAAGTGCATTCATAGTTACTGTCGCTAGCAGACGAGCTTAGACGCGCGTTGACTCAAGTATGTAAGCGTCTGCATGCGTTCGTGACTTTAATTTTAAACGGTTAAAACGGCATGTTACAATCCTAAGCGTCTATGCGCTCTCTGTGCGTTCGCTAACTATGAACGCACCTATGAATACACCTTAGGGCAATCATAGTCACGAATGCATAGAGACGCGCGTCAACACCTCAGATTGTAACATGAAGTTTTTGCCGTTTAAAACCAATTGTAAAGCATTCATGCTTACATACGCGCATCAACTCGCGTAGACGACCATGAATCCACCTTAAAGTGGTGATTCCTTTTGGAGACATCAACTTTGAACCACTATTGTAGCGGGGCTAGTAGTTTAACCTACGTACTAACACCGTTACCACGCCCTGACGTAGCGGACGCGGAGACCGTGGCACAGATGGATAACTGACCGACTACAGGAGACGGTCGGGACAGCCTCGCCAGACAATATACGCAGTAAATAGTCCGATCCTAAGGGCGAGATGACTCGCACTCTC